>SNQJ01S0244093.1:0-13285 GCA_010110895.2 Picea sitchensis
ATCAACGTGTGTAGTAGAATATTACTCCAAGTATACTCAAGCTATTGCAAAAGTTTTCATTATATTAATGTAGAGTGATATACATAAGAAACCACGTAATAGCTTCGATAATTCATACATTGATTTGTTAATGAAAATAGACAAAAGGAAACTATGCTATGAAATTGTTTCTTGCAACAATGAGTACAAAAGATATGGCCTTCATTATGAAACTTCAAGGTGTTTATAAGAAATGTACATTAGATGACCAAAGTGGTGAATCCTTAAAGCGTAGTAATATTTTATAGATGCTCTCTCTTCTTGGTCGAAGGAATAAAACTGCGCTCTCATAAATGTTGATCCTTTAATACTACTTCAAGTTCTTTTATCTTCTTTTTTATTTTGAAACCTTGACACTTGTTGGAAACCAACTTCCCAAAAGATATTCATGTTGTATGATTGTTATGGGTATGATTGTTAAGACCGAAAAGAGAATGTTATGATAATTAAATCCAAAATATCATTTATGTCAATTTTTTGTATGACAACAATAGCTTGGAGGAAGTGACTTCATACAAGTATCTCACAATCAATCTTCATCATAAGCTTAACTAGAATTATATTATTGAAAAAAATATAAATGGGGGGTGGAAAGATTATTATGGACTTGAAAACAGTGGTGAATCAACAAACCTTTGGCAATTGGATAAGAAGAAACTTCTCTTTGAGACTCTCATCATTCTTGTTATCTTATATGGTTGTGAAGTTTGGGGCTATAGCATCTATAGAGAATCATGGAGAAAGATATATCAAATCCAAAAGTGTTAAAACTTATAATTTCAAAATTAAAGGAAACATACCCTATCTTATCATCCTCATAGAAGCAAGTATTTCCACCATTAAGAACATGACTATGACTCGGTACCTAATGTACAAGAACAAGATAAACAACATGGAAGACAAGAAGCTTCCTAAGATTTCTTCAAACTCCAGTCAAAACCACGTACAGCTCAAGCAAGATTAGCATAAAGATGCCAAGTCTTGGCTCAATCATTGGGGAATAAAGGAAGAGGTCACTCTGCAAAATAACAATAATAGTAAAAATATTATTAAATATAAATTTAAGGAGAAATTGGCATGTGATTAAAAATTAGAGGATAAAATAAAATTAAGATACTATAAGGAGGTGATCAACCCTAATCTAGAAGATCAAAAGTATCTCTTTGTTTTGACTAACATAAAGAAGAAAAACGGCATTGCTAAAATAAGAATAAACTCTCACCAACTCCATAGTGAAACAGGGCATTGGACAACTCCTAAAACATTGTGGATCGAAATAATTTACCATCTTTGTGACACTAAGAGGGTTGAAGATGAAAAGCATTTTCTCTTATAATGTCCTACAAATATCCATATTAAATCACAATTTCAAAATATTTATTACAATACCGACCTCCCTAACCTTTTAACTCATCAAAACTATGGTGATTTAGGAATGCTTCTTTTAAAAAAAATTGAATACATGAAAAAATAGATTAACTAATTCCTTAGATTTTTTAAGATTTAATAAACGAAATTTGGTTTTAGTGGATATTAACCACCACAAATATCATCATCTCATTTAAAAACATTTATTCAATAAAGTACAACATGAAACCTTTATTTCCTCGGATGGGGTGTTATTGTGGACCAAGTGTCAAGCAGATCGGACAGAAGGTGGCCACCATGGCACCAGCCACGTGACAGGCGTGTGTCACCCCCTCCCGCCACCACCATGCATTTAAAACTTCCTTGCGCTAACCAAGGTGCCATTAATCTTAGTGCACCCTGCTAAGGCTATCCGTCTCATCGATGGATCAGAGCCATGAACCAGAATTTACTCAGCTCGTGTGTGTATTCCTCCACCGGGGATTTCGGCATCATGAACTCCACCAAGTATGTTTGTAGCTTCATTCTTCCTCGGTCGAGTCCTCTTGCGGACTGCACTCCCCCCAGCTGCTCCTTCGCTACCTCTGCTTCCTCTCTGCGCTTGATTGCCTTCATAGTGTCTCAAACATGACAAGGCAAAGGGGGGAATCCAAGCACGGCTCGGCTTGGTAGCCCAGTCGATCGCACATGGCTCTTTGGCCCCCACCTGCACCCTCCCACAGTTCTTCACCCTCATCACCTTCCTCGCCATCCGCTTCATCACAGTCTGGCCATAGCCTCAGCAGTCTCTTGCCCCTCTCCTCGCCTTTTGCATGCAGGCTTGAATGGTTTGATCTCTCTGGAAACTCTCTGGGCTTCAACCCAAGGCCACTCTCAGATTTGGCCTCCACCTCGCAGCCAACCCATGTCGTTCCTCCCAACTCGCCTGCAAACCCACCAACCCATTCGCCCCCAGCCCAACCACACTGCGTCCAAACATAGAGTGAAATCTTTGGAGCCAGCCATGGACCACAACAAGAGCCTCACTCCTACGTCGACTCAGCATCAGGCTCAAAATTGCAAGAAGGCCTTGCAATTCTGCAAGGCCTTGTCTTTGAATTACAACAGGGCCTGGATGACCTGCAATTCCGGATGGAGATCTTGGATGGGAAGGCGACGTTGTTCCTGCAAATTCTCTTAGCATTGTAGGGAGCATGTCACCCCACATATGGAGAAGCAGATGCAACAGGGATTGAGTCGTTGATTATCACATCAGCTGCGCATGGGACTACGGAGGAGGAAGGGGCACTAGTCGAGGAGGAAGCAGTACCAATCGCGGACCCAACGACCAACGCCACCTCCCTGGACGCATGGCCACACTATAAGCCTACCACTTGATTTGCACAGGTGTCTCTATGCATGGTTAGCGAGGTGTTTTACTCCTATTTTGCCTCATAGGACCTATAGTCATATTTTGTCTATTTCAATTATGTCGGTGTTAAACGACAGGTCAATTCGGTCTCCCAGAAGGAATTGTAATTTTTGTATTTAATCGTTAAACTCTTTAAGACTGATAACTTAAGACTCTGATTTTTAACATATTCAATTCGTTGAACTGGTTTCCCCCCGAAATAATTCAGTTTCTACAATTTAGAACAAAACGATAATACTGTAATTCCTGGTTTTTTGAAGACTTTTTATACAATCTAACTTTAAAAAAACATAAAACCTTTATTAAAAAAAGATGACAAAGAATTTGTATACCTACCTCACATTCTAGTTTATAAGAGATGAACTAACAATACCTAAAAGAAATATAATTAAATTATATAGATATCCAATCCGAAATGTTTTCTATAAATTCATCCACTTAAAGTTGGCACGTTATCTTTCACATGGAACCATAAAGGTTTTATGTTTTTTTTAAGTTAGATTGTATAAAAAGCCTTCAAAAATTATATAGATATCCAATCCGAAATGTTTTCTATAAATTCATCCACTTAAAGTTGGCACGTTATATTTCACATGTAACCATAATGTCCATATTTTATGTTATGATGGGGAGCATGTTTTTTGGGGGGAAAGTATATCAATGTATGTGACATCTTACGGTTTTCAATATATGTGATATGTTATTTAAACGATATCATATATATAATATGACTCTAAGCATCATCTATTTGAATCATACCATATCATATTATATTAGACCCATTTGGAGAGCTTGTATAAAAGGCATCGAGATTTGGGAGCTAGTTTAAAACCCAATGCCAAATGCAAAAGAAAAAAAATTATATCTAGGGACTTTGTTTATTCTTTTAAGCAGTTTCCTTTACTTTGATTTTAAAACATGTCCCATTCTTGGGAGGGTTGTTCTGGGGAGGGTTGTTTGTGGGGAGTGAGGGTGTGTATATGTATATATTTATTTTTTTAATATTTTTTTTGATAAATAAATTTTATAGTACTTTTTTATAGAGGTGAAGGGTTTGATAGTATTCTTGATTTGATTTTTTTTTATTAATTGTGATTATCAACTTAATATTAGTGGTTTCGAGAGAGATGAACATTTAAATCAAGGGTAATATTGATTCCTACTATGCTAGAAGTGTGAATGGCCTTGGAATAGAAGCATTCTCAACATTCCATATTGTTTTACTTTTTGTTTGGGAGCATATGTGAGTTGTATGCAAGGTTCAATCCATAGCATACATAAGTGTGAATGGCCTTGTAGTAGAAGCATTGTCAACATCCTATACATTTTATCTAGCTGATCTTTTTGTTTGAGAGTATATGTGAGTTGTGTGCAAGGTTCAATCCTTAGCACAATGGGCACACATAAAACTCATGTGTGTTATATTGGTAATGAGGATCATAATTGTGGTTCCATTCATTCTTTGTGAAGATTTCTAGAGGAAAATACTCTAGGAGGTTGCCAAGAGACTTTGGTGGGACAACAACTAGAAAGGAGTATTACATTTTGATTTTTGTATTATGTATTTGTTTATTATATTTTGAAACGAATCGGAGGTGAAAAATATGCTTCCTACAGTAATCAATGAGAGAAGAATGTATAAAAACCTAATTAAACACATTTCTAATAATAAAAAACACATAAACATACAACCATTAAATAACCATTAAATAGTGATTCCTAAGGAAAACCATTTTATGATAAAAAAATCCACTCCAAAGCATGTTCAATGTATTACTCAGTGACTAACAAGTGGTTGCAATACATTACAGAGTCTTTGTGCTCTCAATGGGAGTATTCAGCAACATAAGGTTCTAGAAAAAATTTGGTAGTGTAACAGTAAGTTAAAATACTCTCACACTACCTCCAACACAAGCACTCAATAAATAGGCATAAAAAACCATAATTTGTTTATGGTTTTACAATTCTACATGTTGGAAACCACCAACGATTAATTGGCCAACTTCTATTTCTCATCATTAATTTCCTATTATTGCTTAGAATTCATTTTCTACCATTGCTCAACATTTATTGCTTGTTACTACTTAGCATTTATTGAGATAATTTATCTACTACAGAACTGTAAGGTGCATGACACACATGTTCCAACATTCTCCCATTTGTCATATACCTTGCAAGAGTCTAAGGTAGAATGCATCAAATTATGAGCTAACTACTAAGGACCATAAGGCCCATACTGCACCACTTGAATTTACCCATGTTCATCGGTTTTGTCAACTCATCTACAACATTTTGCAAAGTTTTAACTTTCTCCATTACCACCTTTCCATCCTCTACCATGTCCCAAATGAAATTGTACTAGATATCAATACGCTTTGTCTTTGCATGAAAGGTCAAGTTCTTAGCTAGAAAAATGGCATCGTTACTATCACATTGAACTACAATAGCTCTTTGACTTATCCCTACATCCGAACACAATTGGATAAACCAAATAGCCTCCTTCAAGCACGAGTAGTTACCATATACTCTTCCTCTACAATGAACAAATAGACCATGTCTTGTCACTTGCTCATCCAACTTATTTCTCCACCAAACAATAAAAACACATATATGTTGGTAGATCTTCTTCTATCTACATCCCTTACCCAATTAGAATACACATAACCATGTATATCCACTAATTGTCAGTCCCTTAAAAAATCACTATGATAACAAATTAAATATTCAAACATACTTCGCAAGTACCTAAAGACCCTCTTCACTGCAACCCAATATTCTCATCCAGGATTAGCCATGAATCAAATCAAGACTCCCACTACTTGAGCATTGTCTGGTCTAGTGTACACCATATACATCAAAATACCAACTGCACTAGCATAAGACACAGAAGCCGTATCCTCCATCTTTGTTAGTGTTGTAGGGAACTACTCAACTGAAATCTTAGTTCCTATAGAAATTGGAACACTCAATGGTCTGCAATATGCCTTGCAAAATCATCGCATCATTGAGTTACATACTTTCTCTAGATCAACCAAAGATTTATTTTCATCGTATTTCTCTTTATCTCCATTCCTAAGATAAATTTTGTAGTCCTTCATGTCAAATTGTGTTGAAAGTTGAGACTTCAAATCATGAATCACATCCTTACTGTTACTAGAAAATAACATATCATCTACATACAAAGTGATAACAAGGAAATGACCACCATCATGTTTGTAGTACACATAATGATCTAATTTGAATCTTATAAATCTCAATCCCAACACAAAATAATCAAACGTTTGGTACCACATTCCAGGAGATTGTTTGAGGTGATATAAAGAATTTTTTAATTTGCAAACCAATGACTCTTTACTTTTTTCAATGTAGTGCTTTGGCTATGTCATATAGATCTCCTCCTTCAAGTTACCATGTAGGAATGTTGTTTTCACATCCATCAATTCTATCTCTAAATCAAAATTTTCCACTACACATAAAAAAACTTAATAGATGTTAACTTAGCAACTATGGAAAAAATATCACCAAAGTTTATCCACTCAATATGGGAATATCCTTTTGCAACCAACCTTACCTTGTACTTTTCAACACTGCCATCTGAACTAATTTTCTTTTTGAACACCCATTTACATCCAATGGGTTTATGTCCATCGTACAACAATACCAATTCCCATGTATAATTATTTCTAAGTGAATCAATCTCCTCATTCATGGCCAATATCCAGGACTCATTATCTGTAATGTCCCTTTCCGAGTAGGAGCTCCAGAGAGGAAGGATTAGTAGTCTAAACATCCCCTTTTAGACTATAGCCAGAAAGAAACAGGGGAAAAGGGTAATTTGATGTCATTTCACTAGGGAATGTTATATTTCGAAAGTGGCATTAAGTGAAAAGTGGGAAAAAGCCAAATATATACGTCGCTTAAGTGAAAGAGGCTAAATATAGAAGTCAACGAATAATTAGGGTTTGAGAGAGTAAATGAGGGAGAAAAGTGACCTAATTGATCATTATTATAGAATATGATTTGAGAATTGAGCTTTGAGAAGAAAACACATAGGTTCAGGAGAATCAGTGGAGGTTTGCGGATTCCAAGAACAAGACACTAGTTGATTGGATTCGGTGTTGAGAGACACACCCTATCCAATTGAGAAAACCATACAGGTTTTTCATAATTGCTTCATCACAGTTTCAGTGTGGATTCCAGAGGAGGGAATCTATCACAAAGAAGGTTGCTTCACTTGAAGAGGCCTAGAAAATCTTATCCCTTCAAACCCAGTTCAGAACAGGGCAAGGTGCTTCCATTGAACCATCCAAAGAAAATTTTTGAGCATCCTAGACACCATGGCGTCATATTCAGGCAATGGGCGTTTGCAGTGGGTTTACCAGTAGCAGAGATAGCATAGTTTATTAGATCTACTCATCGAGGGAGACATTGAGCCAGATTCCTCTCGACCCATTGGAAGAGGAGGAAAGGCGCCTCTATTGAGATAGTTTACAGTAGATTCTRAYGATGGAATCATATTGGGMAACTTATCYAGTCATTTGTGGTCRTTGCACCATAAATTTTGTTAGAAAAAAATGGATGTGCTTGTTTCACCATAGACAATATAGAAATATTGTCACTTAACCATAGGCACAAAGGTCCACCCCAAGCACCTTAATCTTGAYAAAAATAATAATTCTGGTAGAAAACCAATATCCAACCAAGGCTAGCGCACCAAGAAAGGATAACCAAATACCAAGCAGAAATTCCAAACCAATAACCCAAGACAAAGTCACTACTGCAACAATTGTAGTTCTCCTTCACTCATGCGCACTTCTTGTCCTTATGGAGTCATGAGTGAGAGAGTGAAAAATGAGATCTAGCGCCCTCTATTTATATTGTTCCATCTTAACTGACTGGGTCGACTTCTCTTCCTGGTGGCTAATAACTCAATATTAATTTATTCTATTAAGTTGACTTGTCTTCTAGGGTTAGCTTTAGGGTTTCTCTTGCTTCCTGGAATATTCTAGTCTCGTAAAAGGTTACACATGGAGGTTAATACCTCCTGCAGTTACCATAATATAAACACTCCCTCCTAGCTAGGAAGGTAATAAAGGAAATGGTCTTGAGCACAAGAAAACCATTCAACTGGTAGAATCATCATAGCCACACAGGATATCTCATGATCAAATCGCGAGCACCATCATCACTATCCAACTAGATAGTCTCCATGGCAATCACAACAATGCCATCTAATAGAACATAATTGTGTCTATACATAGTATTATACAACTACTATCCAATGGTACACAACCACTCCTAGTAGCACACTGCTACTCACTAATGACACACAACCACTACCAGTGGATCACATCCACCACAGTAGCATACAACTATTGTCCAAAGACATGCAGTCTCTATAATAATCATATCATCTAATCTCAACAATATCATGATATAAATTGAGTCATCTGGGCCATTCTTCCACTCATAATTGTGAGATCTCGAAGAGCATCTGCCCTCAGAAAGTTAAGCATCAGTCATGGGCTATCTGGACTATTCTTCTCAAGCATAGAAGAATATTTGTCCCTAATTTTTTAACCTGGACCATTCACCTAACTGGGCCATTCCTCTAGCACTAATCGTGGTGCAAACTAGAGAGAATGAGTATGCCCTAGGGAATGATTGTCCCTAATTTTTTAACCTGGACCATTCACCTAACTGAGCCATTCCTCCAGCACTAATAATAGTGCAACCTGGAGAGAATGAGTCTGACCTAGGGAATGACTTTTCGGACCATTTCCTAAGAAAATTATTGTCCTGCATCAACCTCCAAAATAGACCATTCTTTGAAACTTCTCACAACAGTGAACTTCGAAAGAATGATTTCCCAACGAGGTAGACCATTCTACTTGACCAATACTCAAAGTGATTGCTAAGAAAATTGATTTTCCTAGACCATTCCCCCACACTGGCCACAAGGGGAATCATTTTCTATGGTACATCAACAATATATCGGACCATTTTCATTACTAAAATGACTATCTGATCTGGACCATTTTTTGAACTGGAAAAATGGTTGTTTGTTAGAAATCTCGAACCACTTTCCGGACTGGAAAGGAACTATCCAACCTGGACCATTTTCCAAACTGGAAAATGACTTCCCATGAATCAATAACATATCAGTGCTCCCTCCCAACCTAGGGAGCCAGATCTTCCCTTTCAGTTAATGGATTTATCTCCACGAGCCCCATCTTGTCCCTTAAGTATACAAACTTTATCCTAGACAAAGGCTTTGTCAAAATTTATGCTACTTGCTCATCCATGGAGATATATTGGATTTTCGCGTCTCCTTCCTAGAATTTATCACGAATAAAGTAGTATTTCATCTCAATATGTTTCGATCGATCATGAAACACTGGGTGTTCTGATATCCTCATACAACTTTGATTGTCACAATATATTACGGTCGAATCTGGTACCTGATCAAATAATCCAGAAATCAACTTCCTTAGCCATACTACTTTGGTACATGCCTCACATGTTGCTATATATTATGCTTTTGTTGTGCTAAGTGTGACAAACTTATGTTTCATGTTGGCCCATGATATCATCGCAGATCCCAAACTGAAACACATCCCTGAAATATGCATTATGTCTTCATCACTCCCTGCCCATTCTGAATATGTGAATCATGAAGTTGTATATCACTAGTTGAGGTGTATCTTAAACCATAGTTTAACGTCCCATGAGCATATCTTAGAACATGCTTTGAAGCTCTCCAGTGCTCATGTCTGGGTTTCACCTAGAACTGGCTTAAAGTGTTTACAGCAAAGAAAATATCGTGTCGAGTATTCACTAAATACATCAACGACCCAATCAATTGATGATATAGGGATGGGTCTATTGATCAGAATATGAGTCTCTTACTTTTCTTATATCTGTGGTCATAGGAGTGGCCATGTATTTGCAATCCATCATTCCAAATTTCTGAAGAATATCCATAACATACTTTCCTTGTCCAAGGAAGATTTCACCATGCTTCTTCCATACTTCTAGTCCCAAGTAATAGTGCATGAGACCAAGATATTTCATATTGAACTCGAAATATAATTCCTTCTTACACTGGGTGATGAGATACTCTACACCTGTCAATAATAAATCGTCGACATACAACAGTAGAATCACAGGTGTATTGTTCACAACCTTGTAGTAGAGATTTGGATCTGCATGACTCTTAGAGAAACCAAGTCTTATTAAGTAACTGTCAATTCTGGCATACCAAGCTCTTGGAGCTTGTTTGAGTCCATACAGGGCTTTATTTAATCTACAAACATGAGTGTCTCTGGGATGCACCTCAAAACCTTGAGGTTGTTCAATGTATACTKCTTCAATTGCTCCATTGTGAAAATATGTATCTACATCCATCTAATGTAAACTCCATCTCATGGAAGCAGCAAGAGACATAATGGCTCTAGTAGAAGTATATCTGGAAACAGGAGCAAAGGTTTTGTCATAATCTTCTCCCTCCTTCTAGGAGAACCCTTTATCCATTAACCTTGCCTTATATTTATCTATGCTTCCATCTATTGCATGTTTGATCTTGTAGACCCATTTTGAATTTACCACTGATTTTTCCTTAGGTCTAGGCACAATTTCCCATACGTTATTTTTCATGATGGACTGATATTCTTCTGTCATGGCTTCTTTACATTGTTTCTTTTGAAGTGCTTCTTCAAATGTGGTGGGTTCTTCATTTATAAGTTTTTCCATACATGCTACATAGCTAGAGAATCTTTTGGGCTTCTTTCTTTCTCTGAAAGTGCCACTTGGAGCTTTGAGTCTTTCTGCTTCTTGTAGAGTAGCTTCAAACCAAGTTGGATGTTTTCTAGTTTTGCGTACAATGACTGATTCAATAGGTTTGCATGGTTACATTGGATGATCAAGTTGTTTTGGTTCTTCATTATGACTTTCTGGAAGACATGTGCTTTCTTCTTTAGGTTCTTCATATTCTTCTTCCATGGATTCTTCTATAGATTTCTTGAAATCCATCTTCTCATCAAAGGTTACGTATCTGCTGACTTCAATCTTATGTTGTTCTGGAATATAGATTTTGTAGGCATTGGAGGATTCACTATATCCAACAAATACGACCTTCTTTCCTAAGGGTTGTAGTTTCTTCCTTTTATCCTTGGGGATATGAATGTAAGAAGGGCATCCAAAGATTCTTAAGTGTTCCACATTAGGTTTGTTTCCTGAGAAGGCTTCTTCCGAAGTCATATCCTTCAATATGTGGTGGGGACTTTTGTTCTGAACATATATTGTTGCCATGGCTGCTTCTCGCCATATATACATGGATAAACCTTGATCATTCATCAGTGCCTTCACGGTTTCTTCAATGGATCTATTCTTCCTTTCTGCTACACCATTTTGTTGAGGATTATGAGGAATGGTTAGTTCCCTCCTAATCCTTGTTTATTTGCAAAAGGAAACAAATTCCTTGGATGTCTATTCTTCTCCATTATCTATTCTCAAAGTCTTGATTTTCTTGCTTGTGAGATTTTCTATTTCTACTTTGAATTCTTGAAACTTGCTAAAAACTTCATCCTTTGTATTCAAGAGATATAACCAATTCTTTCTTGAGTAATCATCTATGAAGGTGACAAAATAAAGAGAACCTTCTAGATATTTGACTGGCATCGGACCGCAAACATCTAAATGTATTAGATCTAGGATTTCCTTAGATCTGTTATTGCTATTTGAGAATGGCTTCTTAACATTTTTACCAAGTGCACATCCTCTCCAAATTCCTTCATGTATAGATTGTAGTTATGGTATTCCTTCAACCATTTTCTTGAGGAAAGGTAATGCTTGATAGTTAAGATGAGCATACCTTTTATGCCAAAGTTCATCGGGATTGACTTCATCATGTACAAGAGATTCATCATTTCGTTCTAGTAGTCTATATAATCTTCCTTCACGAGTTCGAATAACTCTATCATTCTCTATGTTGGAGTCTCTAGACCAAGATAGTACTTCACCATCTACAAAGGCTATTATATTTCCTTTGTCTTCTAAGAAAGATATAGATGCAAGATTATTTTCTAAACTAGGTACATATAAGACATTACTCAAATAAACATTGTTACCTGATTCCAATTTGATGGAGGCTTGACCAATTCCTTTGACTCGATAGGTGTTCTTGTCTCTAAGTTCTACTTTATGAGATGTCTTCTTTTCATTTAGATTGGAGAGTCTGACCTGGTTTTATGTCATATGCCTGGAAGCTCCACTGTCAATTATCCACATGTCATCTTCAAGAGTTCATGTAAGAGCTTAATAGTGTAGATGATCTTCATTTTCATTCATGATTTATGTTGACTGATAGTTGGTCAAACTTTGACTTTGAATGGTCAAACGTTGACTTTGACCCAAAATTTCAACCTTGACGTTTTTTCCTTCTAAGAGTGCCAATAGTTGCGTTGGACTAAGGTGCACCAAGATATCCTTTCCTTGGTCAAAATGTTCCATCATAAGGTGTTGGGCAAAAGGTGTATGGTTTTGCAGTTGCACCTACTAAAAACCATAATAGCAATGCTTCAGTAACTGCACCTATTAGAAACCCTAGCGGTTGTTCTTCAAAAAGATTGATAATATTATGGCTTAGATTCCTTCAAGTGGTTAGACTGACTAAAGGAGGTGTGGGCCCATAACCTGGTAGAAAAAAATGGATGTGCTTGTTTCTTCATAGACAATATAGCAATATTTTCACCCAACCATAGGCACAAAAGCCACCCCTGAGCACCTTAACCTTGACGGACAGAATAATTTCAGTAGCAAACCAATACCCAAACAAGGCTAACGCACCAAGCAGAAAGTTCAAACCAATAACCTAAGACAAACTCACTACTGCAACAATTGAAGTTCTCCTTCACTCATGCACACTTCTTGTCCTTATGCAATCATGAGTGAGTGAGTGACAAATGAGTTATAGCACCCTCTATTTATACTTCTCCATCTTAACTAACTGAGCCGACTTCTCTTCTTGGGGGATAATAACTCAATATTAATTTATTCTATTAAGTCGACTTGTCTTCTAGGGTTATTATCCAAAGTTTTAGGGTTTCTCTTGCTTCCCGTAATATTCTAGTCTCGTCAAAGGTTACACGTGGAGTTTAATACCTCCCGCAGCTACCATAATATCAACAAATTTGTGGGTGAAAAGAAGGGAAAGAAGGTCGCTAGTCTTGGTGACTTAGAATATCCGTCTAACCCAGTTGATCTTGGAGCAAGGCGCATCCAGTGAGCTGATTTCCATCAGTTTTCGACGATGGAATCCAGCATATCCACCTTGCATGCGGCAGTTTCTCATGCATGCAGCATTTTTCTGCATGCATGTCATCTGACCAGCTTGCATGTCATCTTTCAGGCCTTGCATGGCACCGATCTATCATCGCATGTAGTTTATGGTACTTTTCTAGTTTATAT
>SNQJ01S0244094.1:0-13285 GCA_010110895.2 Picea sitchensis
CTTGAGGTTTTTCTATGCTATATTGATGTTTGGTTCTTAACAGAACCTCTGAGGACAACAGTCCTCCCTAGCATCTCCCAACCACCCTGAAATATAAGTCTTTGAATCTGAAACTTACTACAGTGATATAATGTTCAACAAAGGCTTACTCGACTTATCACTGTCCTATTGCATCTCGTTGCTCTTTCTGCCACACTTCCTTTCTGCACATCTCACTTGCGCTGTCTGTTCTTCTGCGATTTATCCTCTGTGCGCCATGTCCATTCACTACACAGTTCCTCTTCAGATCAATTCAGCTGCTGCACAATCTTCCTTCTTCACACATGAATCACTTTCCACATCAAAAAACACCACCACTCGAACAACAACAGCAATAACAACCCCGTCTCTTCTTTGTACCGTGTATTTATAGCTTCTATGCACGTTGTGCATGCAATGTTCGCAATGCCTCTGCATGTTGACTCTGCGCCGTTATCCTCCACCTCTCGAGTGCTCTGTCTGATCATCATCGTGACTCTTCAGCTTCTCTGGTGGTTCGCCCCACATGTCCAACATCTCTGTATGTTATACTAAGATTCNCGTATTCTCTGAGACATTCAAACTCATAATCTTCATCGACCCTGATCGACGGTTCATGATCTTGATGAATCAACGGTCCTGACCTCATCGTGATCTCACATCGTGTTGTTCCTTCGATGGAGTTTTTTGTCACTCCAAGTCGCGATAGGCGAGACTCAGAGATGGAGCTTAGATCAATGGTCCACATCTTTTGGTGTATTTACGGTCAGGATCTTTTCGTGATCTCGCATCTCGCTGATCCTAAGATGGAGATTCTCGTCAGTCCAAGTTACGATAGGCAAGACTCCGAGATGGAGCTTTATGGTGCTCTGATCTTTCGCCACGCGTCCTCTTGATCCAACGGTCCTTGATTAAATCATGATTTCGCATCCCGCTATTCCTTTGACTTTCCAGTCAATGACATGATGATCTTTTGCCACATGTCCTCTTGATCCAATGGTCCTTGATTAAATCGCGATCTTGCATCTCATGGATCTGGAGATGAATCATCTCGACTCTCCAAGTCGGGATCCGCGAAACTCCGAGATGGAGCTGAGATCAACGGTCCATGTCTGATCTTTATTTAACGACTGCGATTGAATCGCCATATCGCATATCGCGATTTCTGCATTGTTTTCTTTGCCTCTCCATGTCGCGATTCGCGAAACTCCGATATGGAGTATGATCAACAGTCCAGATCTGATCTCTATTTAACGGCCGCGATTGAATCGCCATATCACATATCGCGATTTCTGCATTGTTTTCTTTGCCTCTCCATGTCGCGATTCGCGAAACTCCAATAAGGAGTATGATCAATGGTCCAGATCTGATCTCTATTTAATGGTTGCGATTGCATCACGATATCGCATATCGCGAAATCGACATTCTTGTTGTCAATGTCCTTTGACAACTTCAACTCGCGATCCTCGAAATCCCGGCAGGGAGTCGGATCAATGGTCCACATAACCCCTTGGGATGGATGGTCCTCCTGCTTTCGGGATTTTGTGAGCCCATTTTCTGCTTGCACTTTAAACATCGTGCAGGTTTTCCCCGATCCAATGGTGGTCGGATCCTGTGCTCAGATCTAACGCCTGATATCTATTCTCCTCTTCCGCGCATGCTCTTCTTGATTTTATTCATATTTGACGGCCCTCATGCTGTCGGGAATTTAGGATGGGATCCAATGATCAACAACGCTTCTCCTCCAAGCTTTCACATTCCTTTTACTTGGAATAATTTCGACTCTGCGCTAATTCCTTTTGAGCCTACGTTGTTCATGTTTGTCCATCTATGCACACTCTGATCCTGCCATCTTCACTATTGTACTTACTAGCATTTCCTTCGATCATTCAATCTTCCTGGCCTTATCTTCTATTTGCCTGTTGATCATCGGTGTTGTACTCAACCCATCGTTACTGTTGTACTTGCCATCAATGACAAGTTTATGCTTCCTGTAAAACATTTTCCAACACATACTTGTATCCAAGCTTTAATCCCCAATCCATGTCTTCTTGTTTGATAATAGGGACTTGGTATACATTCTGTCCAAGTGATAGAGGGATATTCATAGAGCAATAACGGATTAAAGTAATAGCTCCGAACTTAAACATGGGCTAGTCATAGACTTTTATATTGTAATGTGTCATTTTTTCAAGTGTATCCCATAGGGGGTTTTGATCTCCTTATAGTTGTTGGAGAAGTTGAATGATCTTGGCATCATCCAACCATTCCTGAAGTACCTCTATTATCCAATTTGGCACTAGTAAGGATAAATCCAATAGGTTCATTTCTTCCTCATTGATCTGAAATGGACCACTATCTAGTTTTTCATCTATGTTGGTACTTTTTGGGTGGAAAATTTGGCACTAATAGATTGTAGGGCCCATTTTAAGGGCAGTTCATGCTTTGGTGATTTGAGGTCCTGAAAAGTTCGAAACCTATTTGAGGCATTAAACAACCATTTTATTTTCAAAATTTTATTTACATAGTCCTTAAACTCTCAATGTTGTTCTAGACATCAATATCTTTCCAATGGCACAAATATCACCTCAATAACAATTCATATGAGGAATTTACGCCTCCCACACGTTGATGTATGTTGTTGACCACCATGGTACCAAGTGGATACCATGTCAACTCCCATTATTCACACACATGGAAGTAGTCATATGTGGAATTTAAATAATATTCTATAGGTTCCAAAAACCTAACCATAATTAGGAGTTGAGGCATGAAAAAACGCTAACTCTAACCCTAGATGGCTATTAAGTCATGCTTAAATAATGGGTTTCTAAAAAGGAAGAGGTTCCATTCTCGTTATATTAATTTAATGTTTCATTGTTTAGTAGAGAAAGAGTGTGGGATATTGGAGCAAAACAAAAGAAGTAAAAGATTCTATAGTATCCATGTAGGCCACAATTTCAATGGAAACTCCATAATGAGTTCACCTTTCTTTCTATTTTCATTTCATATCTGAGAAGAAAAGAGAAAGGTATAGTCCTCGCCTTCTCATTGGGTTTCCGAGAGTACATCTTGTGTTCTTTGTGTGGATGTTGTGGTATCTATTTTAGCTTATTTTATTTTAGTGCAACTTATTCCAATATATGTGTGTTAAGCTAGTAATATTACACTTTAACCTTAAGTAAAATTGTCCATAACATAGAGATTATTGAAAACTTGTAAGATATATTGTGGCAAACTATTCTAGTGGAATGTTCACAACAATTTATAGATCATGTTGGCATGATAGCAGTTTTCTTTAGGGATTTTGTTGAAAATTGTAGGATCTGAAAATTGGCTTAACAATAGAAGTCTCAAAACCCTAACCATACCAGATGAGTATAATAAAAATTAAAGGGATGACTTGAAGGAGAGATCTTCACAGTTGAAAGAACAATTTTTTGGCATCTCTTGCAACATGATTATTCTCATTACAACTATCGAGATAAAGTTTGGACCTTTTGGGAAGCTTGGTAGCTCTAATTCAAAAATTGGTCCAAACAATAAATATGGAGACAAAGAAGACCCATAAAAGGAGCTGAAAAAAGTAACCAAAGAAAGGGATCTACCAAGTTCCAACATCACCTCTTCTCAATATCTGTTCAAATTGGAAGAGAAAGTGGACATCAAACCCTATTAATGTGACATTAATGTTGTTAAGTTGAATCAACAGTTTCAATAGTTAGAAATATATTTTAGTGTTCTTAACATAGGATAAAATCAAAATATATCATTTGCTAGGCTAAAGTTAGAGTACCATGCCTAAACATGGTGGGAAATACACACAGAAATGCTTAGGTTGGATGGTGATCCCCTAGTAACTAAGTGGGAGGTGTTTAAAACCCTCATTGAGTCCCATTTTTTCTCTATTGGGTATGAATAGGACCAATGGATCCACTTGCATTACTTCCAATAGAAGCCAAGGAAAAGTGTATAAGAGTACATGATTGAGTTCAAAAAGGAATATATCACAAGAACCTAGATATACTCGTCAAGTATCTAGGTGATCTCCACACTCATGTAAGGAGGTAAGTGACACTCTTTAAACCTAGGACTGTGTTCAGGCCTCAACAACCCCCCCAAGTTTTTCCAAAAGCTTTGGGTCCTCTCCTCCTTTATTGTTTTATATATGATCTCATTTCATCATAGCCTTACATCATGATCTCTTTTATTTCCTTTTAGATGATTAAGTTAATTGGGATTTTTCATGTTTCTTTAGCTCATTTTATTTTTTAATTTCACTTTGATTTTTTAATCAAGACCGATTCCTATATTAGGCCCTTTCTTCACTTTTGTTTGCTAAATTATTTCCCCAATTTTAAAATCACCCTCGATTTTTAAATTGGGACCCCAATTTTAAGCTTCAGTTTCATGTTCTCATTTTGGGTTCGAGTTCAATTTCCTTTTGCAAGTGTTCCTCCTTTTATTCTTCTTTTAATTTGAGTCCCTTTTCCAAGTTTTTATTCAACGATTATTCTAACTTTCCTTTTGATCTTGTCCCTCACCAATTTTTAGATCAGATCTGACTTTGAAATTCGTTCCTTCCTCTTCATTTTTTTTACTAAAATCCTTCATGATCTCCTTATTAGACTTGATCTTTGAATTGTGACTCATCCCTCAAACTTTGGTGTGGGTAGGTCCTAATTTGTTAATCGACCCAATTTTCATATTGGACCCCCTTTTCCACTAGCCTTCTTGTTCATTTCTTTAATATTTTCCAAGCATCCATTCAACCTTTGAGCTCTTGCTACCAAATGAGAAATCTTGCCTAAAATATTATGCCTACTAATAGGTTCAAATCGTCAAATCAAGCGTCCTCATGAACTCTTGCTTCAATTTCATGACCAGGTATGATGGCTAAATCAGTTCCACCTTCTTTGAATGATAGTGATAATGGGTTCATATTATTGAATCATCCATGATCCTTAGATTGGCCCCTTTGCTTTCGAACTCTTTGCAATCGTGGAATTTTAAAATTTCAAATTGGACTCTATAATGTACATATCACTTATGCATTAGTGTGCTTTGAAAGCACATTTTTCTTGGCCTAGTTTGATGGTGTCATAACTTGAACCACCACCTTTCGAACTTATAAAGAAATTAAAGATTTCCCTTTGGGTGTTTGAATTATAAATTTCAAGTCAAACATAAAAACATCATTTCTTCAAATAGTCAATGCACCAAACCTTCATAACAACCAAAACTATAGAAATATTTAGGAGCATTATATCCCAGAGATAGTTGCTTATCTATTGTCTTTGCTAAATAGGTATTTGATTCTAAAATTCTCTTGTTTTCTTCATATGTGTTAATGATTAGATCGATTAAGATTGAAACATCAACATTTTTTGCGACTCCACTAGGGAATGATTTATTTTTTAATATATTTGAGGCTTTGTTTCATATTTGATAGAAGAACCAGAGTCTCCATGGTTCAAAGTTTTGAAAAGAAAATTCAAAAACACTGTTGCTTTTTCTAAATACAAGGGATTTATAAAAAGGTTATTCATAAATATTTGGATAACCTCAAAAAGAGTCAAGAACAATCAAAGATTCAAGAGAATGAAATCCCTGGTGATTCCATTGAAAGAACTCTCAAACACCCTGGAAACTCCATTGAAAGGATTAAAGAATATCAAGAAGAGCTATATTATGACTCCTCCGAGGAGTTTCTTTCATGTCATGATGTTAATTTCCCTTCTTCATCTAGCCCACCAATGGCTTTACAAGATTCAAAAAAAGGAGGAGTTATCCAAAGAAGGAGGCAATTGCATAGAATCCCTTTAAATCTACCAAAAGTAGATTTTCATATGCATGATATTCATGTGGAAAACATTTCTACATTCTTTGAGAATACTTTGGAGGATGCAGAGCAACATTTTTTTAGATTCAAAAGTAAATATGATGTTTTCAATCTCACTGAAGGAAATGTCACATGTCAAATATTTTTACAAACTTTGCATGGGGATGCTCTTGAATGGTACAATTCATTGCTTCTTAGGACCATTACTAGTTGGGATGTGTTGGAAACTTCATTTTCTGAAAAGTTTTCCCACCCACCCTCTCCCATATGGAAAAAAGACAATGAAGTGACCGATTTGGAAGAAGAGTCTAATCAAAGATTGAAACATTTTTCTGAATCAAGTTATACTGCTGAAAATGAAAATAAGAATTTCAATTTGTAAGAGAAATATTTCATCCTTTTATATACTCCATATGAAGATCTTTGGAGAAACAAATTTGAAAATGAAATTGAGGAGCCTCCACCAAATGCACAAGAATATTTCATACAACATAATATTGTGGAAAATGTTGTAATTGATGATGAAAATCCACAAGAACATTGGCAACAAGAAGAATTGGTGAAAGAAATGAATCGTGAGAATAATTATGAGCAAGATTGCCATTGCATAAAGGAAGAATGTTTTCAAGACATAGTCAATGAATAAAAAATCTTGGATGTGGTCGGTAATGAGGAGAAAGATGAGAGTATTCTCAGATTGGAAATTCCTCATTCAATAAAAGACAACAATATTCTTGAGCAACCAAGAATTGATTATATTGAAACATGGTTCCAAAGTATTGTTGGCCAAACAATGCAATCAGATTTTGAGCACATTTGGTTCATTTTTTTTCCAGTACACTTAGAGGATGCCCCGAAATATTTGGTACAAGACCCAATATGTTCTCCACTTCAAGAGCTCATTCTAAATATCAGTTGGATGCTTGAATAGCTCCATTGGAACTCTACCTATAGCTAAAAGTGCCCCTTTTCTCTAAGCAAGTTTGGGCAAGTAAATCATGTTTGTACATAGTTTGTTTCTTTAGTCGAAGTTTTTCATAATAAAGCAGTCGCTAAGTGGACGCAATATTTGAATATTCTAGTGTTCAGAGAAACCCAATGGAGAAGGCATCTGGTCTTCAGATTCTGGTGTTCTCAGCAACCCACAGGTGGTTACTATCCCACATTTGGAGCCAATTGTTGATTGAAAATTTGGTCACCTTTGTTTTCATGCTCCTGGAATAATAATAATAAAATTAATATCAAAAGAATAAAATTTCAAACAATCATAAGTTCATTGCATATCCCACAGTCGCATCTTCATCACACATTTTGTGGATTCAAAATCTGAGTTTGTATGATCAAGACATCCAAGTTTTCATCTAACCTACAAAAGAGCACTTCCTCAATATGCAACAAAGTTAATAAGTTAATTTTTCTTGGAACCATGATCATTCTCATGGAACCACACCATTTCTTGGAACCATGTCCAATTTTTTATAACCATGATCATTCTCATGAAACCACATTATTTCTTGGAACCATGTCAAATTTTTCAGAACCATGTTCATCTATTGTAACCATTTTGGAACCACTCATCTCTTGGATCATATCTTGAAACACATATCTTGGAATACAATCATTCCACAATTAGAATGTTTCTATTACTTTCCTCTCTTTTCCATTATCCCTCCATATCCCTTCCCCACACTTCCCCTTCGCTTCTTCCCATACTTATTTTTATTTTACTTTTTTCCCTCACTCAACTTCTCCTCCACACCGGATCAATTCCCTTGCCTTATTATTTTTTTCATACTTCACTCCCCACTCATTATCTATCCTCCCTCCTTATCTCTCATCTTCTCTCACTTCCATTGATTTCACTCACCTTATAGGGTTCTCTCCCCTTATCCCTCCACACCCCCTCACACCTGATCAATTCCCTTGCCTTAGTAATTTTTTCATACTTCACTCCCCACTCCTTATCTCTCCTCTTCTCTCACTTCCATCGAGTTCACTCACTTTATAGGGTTCTCTCCCCTTATCCCTCCACACCCCCGTCACCTCCAACAACCCTCCAACCTACTTCTCTCTCCTCCCTCCTTATCTCTCCACTCTCCCTTATACACGTACGACCGATCCTATCCTTATTCCTCCACACTTATCTCTCTTTAATATTACTTCACCTCTCGTCCACCTATTCTCATAGGTAACCAATATTATAATCCATCTCCCCTTACATAGAAACAAACCATTTAATGACATGTGCCAACCAATAAATCACTCCATGTGGAAGTTTTATTAACCAATGGAATGATGACACATCGCGATGACTGGGACCGTGACACATGGAGACACATGGAAGATAAATCATAGCTGACTTGACAATGACTCATCATTGAATCGATGCTTGGTGGATGATGACTGGGAAGCCAAAAAATTTAATTCATTCATTAATTTTCTAAGCAGTCGAATCTCTTAGTTTTCATATTCTCTTTATGCTTCATATGTAAAGGATGGTAAAATTTTTAATATATACCATAAAATCATAACACTACAATGAATGTGGGATATATATTTTGAGGAAAAGTCGAATTTTTTAATGGAGTGGACGAAATTAGATCAAGGGCTAGGATTGCCCCATGATATTTTATCAACGGTTGCTAAGCAATGATTTTACGAGAACAATAACTTGAGATTCGAGAGTCGGATTTGGGAAAAAAATATATCATTGGAAAGATAATTCAACGAGGAAGATGATGGAATAGGTTTCAAGGGATGAAATGGGCCATAATTTTCTTATAAATTGAAATAATAGTCAGCTATATTTTTATGCTTTGCTAATAAACCTTCTTGGTACCTCAACTTCAGGAGCTCATATCTTGAGATCCAGAATTCCAAGTTGTACCTAGGAGGACTCGTTAGAAATATGGAATGGTGTAGTTTACATATAAATTGATTTCCATGGCTGAGAAATTGAATATCACACTCAAAAAATCAAAACATAGTCTACTTTAAAAAAGGGGGAAACTAATTAAAATTTTCAAAATAAAAGTTTATTAAAAAACTTTTATTAAATACAAAAAGGGTACACTACAAGATATGGATGTCAATAATAAAAATTAATTAATGATACTTTAATGAGGCATTAATTAGAGTGGTTATTACAAGAAAGAGAAATCCCTAACTACTCAAGAAGGATTGGGAATGATTTTAAAAGAAGGAAGCATCATCAAAGAAGGGGTTAGAGAAGGTTGCATTATCAGAGAAAGATATAAGAATAGAAGGGTCCAACCATAAAATGTAGACAAGCTTATGATCAACAAACATAGATCTCCATCTTCTCCATTCTTCTTCTTCTTCTTCTACACCACTTTCTCAAGGCTTTTTGTTTGTATTTATGAAATAAACATAAGGCTGAGTTATTGAATGTCTTTCTTGTATTCTTCAAAGACTTGTTCTATATACGATCATGACGTATTTAAATCATATATGTGACTGTCATATGTTAGTTAGCATTATCTATTGGATTCATTGAGATTTAGTTCTTGTGTTTGACAAGCTTCATTTCTAAGCATTTAGTCAATTGGTTTGCTAAGATGTTTTGTATTGTTGAATATCTTTATGAAACTCCACAGAGAACTACTTCCAGGTTTTACTTTAATGATTTCTCAGATCTTAGGATATTTGAGGATGATATTTTTTAAGTATTCCCATCGAATTGTTTCAATTTATGAATGCAAAACTCATTTAAATTTCTTTGAAATGATCAAAACTATTTCCTCCTTTTACTTGTGAGAAGATATGGATGTATCCTCTACTTGTATTTGTTTCAGAGGGTTACATAAATGATGTTGAGTATACATATATTATGATATTGGAAACTTTCTTCAATACTTTATTGTTGATAAGCAATTTGTTGCACATAAAGATCAAATCAGGTTACCAAGAACCGTTTCAATATAAAAATAAGCAATAAGATTTTGGGGTTTGTTTTTTAGCATTCTCCCTAATTCAAGATATTCAAGATATATCTTTCGGCCATAGAGGAGTACCACCTCTATAAAAATGCAGGGGGATTCATATCCTCATGAGGTTTCTATTTGGACGTTAACAGATCTAGACATCAACAACGAGATATGTTTTTAATGTAACATCCCCAGTTTTAATCTACACAAATTATAATGTAATTCTATAAATGTGAATTAGGTTGGTGAGCCGATATGTTGGGGCGAAGAGACCATATTGATTAATATGGCTGAGGGCCAAACTATGTATTATGTACATTGAAATGATTAATAAAAGTAGTAACCATTGGATACGATACGAGAGGGACAAAAATGATGGGGGGATATGATTCCATAAGAGAGATGTGTCCAAGGGGGAATTATTCATGGGTATTAATCCAACCCACATTCTTGATTTTTTTTTTTTTTATGACTAGGGGAATCAACAATGGTGGCAGTATCGTNTGATTAATAAAAGTAGTAACCATTGGATACGATACGAGAGGGACAAAAATGATGGGGGGATATGATTCCATAAGAGAGATGTGTCCAAGGGGGAATTATTCATGGGTATTAATCCAACCCACATTCTTGATTTTTTTTTTTTTATGACTAGGGGAATCAACAATGGTGGCAGTATCGTACTCGCGCAACAACGGGTCGAATCCTGCCGGCTACCTTATAACCCTTAGGGAGAATCGCACAGCCTGCAAGCACACCTCTGGATAAATCGAGATTTGAACTTGTGACCTACTTAACAACATGAATGCATTAACAGTACGTTCGCTGACCACTAGACCAAAGCCCTGCAGGCATTCCTGAAATAATTATCATTGTTTATAAACCTTCTATTTTTTGTTGAGTGTTTCCAAATACAATAATTAAAATCATGTAAGAGAGTGGGTGTGAGAAGTCATATCCCTTAGTTATTGGAGAGCATAGGCATGAGTACAATCATCCTTGGGAGGAGTGTAAGTCAAGCAAGCATGGGAGAAGAAGGAAAACTCATATTAAAAAAGGGGAAGTTTTTTTACATGCAAGTTTTGGGCAATGAGAGAAGAGTTGAATATTGGGAAGATCTCCATCCATGATGTTCTTGAAGGAAGCCATTATTGGGATATGGTTATGTTGTAAAATAGGTCTATGTGCCTGTAAAACATGATGTATGTCTGTAGTGAATTTTTATGTTGAGGAAATGACTCAAGATCCTTGTGAAGGTTATTGTGAGCACTCATGAAGCAGTTCAGAATTTATGAATTCCCCATCTAAGAGATTCCTGGCCAACCGAGTGCATTAGAATCCTTGATAAATGAATGGTACAACTTGAGGGATTATGAGTAGTGAATGGGTTACATTCCTTGGGTTGTGCAGGTTGTGGGGAAGAGAGATGGAGGGTTGGAACTATTGTGGGAGTAGAACCTGGGTTTTGGGTTGTTGAGTGTGGAGTGTGGATAGCGAGGAGGGTCATATCTCTTTGTGGACTCATAGCCTCAGCTCAAGGGTGGCCTCCTATTCAGAGAAAATGAACAACAATGTCTATGGTTGGGAGTTCATCCTTCGTACACAACCAATTGATTATCTATTAACATATAAATTTTATGTTGTTTTTATGATGATATTCCGATGTGTAAATGGTTGATATGAATGTTGTGTGTTTTCTATGTGCTTACTAGATGCATTCACATTTTTTGTATATGTTGTTAAATGCATTTTGATCCATGGTATCAATCAAGTTGTTAAATCTATGTGTGATCTATAGTTGGTAAGCTACGGGAAATTAATTAGTAGAAAAATATCAATTTTAAAAATGGAAGCCTTTCAAGAATGTAGAATGTATTTTGAAACCAAAAAGCACTAAAACAGAAAGTACACTTCAAAGAGTTTTCTTTTTCAGTGAAAAAAACGAGTAAAGAATGAAAATAAATACAGAAAGCACACTTTCTAAAGTTATTTTTCTTTTCTTATTTAAAAAGAAAACAATAAATATGAAAAAATTTAAGCATTTTTTCTTCTCAAAGAAAACAAGAATGAAAAACAAAGAAATAAGAAAAAAGAAATACTCGGACCTATAAAGAATTGTTAAGGACAACAAAGAAGACTATCCCAACCAAGAAGAATCTGAGAAGCTACTATCGGAACCAATTCTATAAGCTTGGAAACACCAAATAAAAAAATTAAAATTATTTTTTTCCTTTATAAAAAAAGACCTAACTTATTAACCTTTGACCTTAAACAATAACACAAAAAGAATCTGAGAACCTCAAAAGACACTACAAAACACCCAACCCAAGACCCAGGAGAGAAAAACATTACAAAAAACCTCTTCTGCAAGTATGTACACGCTAGTCACCAGGGAAGCATGTGCATGTGCGACTGTCCTTACTAGAGAATGTGTATGTATGTGAATTTTATAAAAGAATAGTGCATATATGACCTAACAAATTTCAAAAAAGAAATAAGAAGGCAGTCAATCAGGCTTAGATGAACAAGAAAGGACTCAGAAAATTAAATTATATTGATCTAAGTACTAAAAAGAAGTCAGATATAAAAGAAAATCTATCAAAACAAGCAGACAAAGAAAACCCCAGAGATAGACCCACTAGGGAGAATCCCTAGTATGGTCGCCAGTTTTTCTTGTGGGGAAAGTCCCTTAAAGTTGTGGGCAAACTGAAACAAATCGATAACTATAAAAATATAAGAAAATTCCAATAACGTCAAGCAACAAATATTCTATAATTAATTTAATCAAAATAACTAACTTTCATGAAAGAGGGAAAGGTGAACTGACTTGAGGTCCTACATTTGGTGTAGATCCAAAATTTGGAATCCTCTTGCTCCTTCTCGATTGCTTCTTCTAAAACTTGCAAAACTTATGCATGTAAGTCTACAAGAAAAGGTAGTTATAACGATAACTAACTTGTTAACTTGATCAAATATGAAAGAATTCACTGCAATTAGTGTTCTAAACAACATATATTGAACAACTGTAAATTAACCATTGAGAACATGAAATGTTGAAGGAATGAGCATCTTATTAAAATCAATAGTTTAAAGGATAATCAGTTACCTACTATGTCGAAAGGACCCTGTGTCCCTCCACCCAAGCTTCCACAATATTGTAGATCTCAACCTTTGATACACTAACAGACTCGAAGAGAACCTAAGAGGGTTTCTTAGTCAGATAAGGTAGTGTTCAGGGATGACTGGAAACAAGGGTTTCTAGGTTTGAGAACCAACAAATATAGGGAGTTTCAGGAGCTTGCATACATGGCGTGGATCAACCAACATTATGTTTCTTACATATGCATTCATTCATTACCTTTCTCCTTGGAATGATGCTCTATTTAAGTCATCTATGGTTAGTTAGAGATGATTGAGTATGGGTAAAAAGAGTTAGGAAACTAACCAAACCCGTAACTCAACTTGAAATTATGAAAAA
>SNQJ01S0244095.1:0-13285 GCA_010110895.2 Picea sitchensis
GTATGATAATGTACAGAATGTAAAGATTACTTATCATATGAAGAAGAAGACTTTGCCCCGCTAAAAGTGGAATTAGAAGAGGCAAAGAAAATAGAGGACATTCTAAAACAACAGTTATTAGAGAAGAAGGCAAGATGTGAAGCTCTAGAAGAAGAAGTAGTGAAAACTAAGAAAGAGTTGGAGAAGTTTCAAGCCTTGTATCATCAAAATCTGTCAAGTATCAAAGCCTCAGAAGGATTAGCCACCATTCTGAATTAGCAAAGGAATCCAAAGTTGAAGACTGGTCTGGGTTATGAAGAGGGATCAAGTAGAGGTCAGCCAAGAAATAAAGACTTCATCAAGTTTGTCAAATCTACAACCAATGACGACAACAAACCTACAGAAACAAAGGAAGATAATCAGCCGCCCAGGAAGAGTAAAGAAAAAGGTGCCAGAACTGAATCTGTAGAACAAATAAATAATACACTCCCTGCTCAAGGAAATCATCAACATGGAAGAAATCGACCTGCTCAAAGAAGACATGCATTTTCAAGGTACAAAGATTTTTCTATGGATATTGTTTCTACTGTTCTAACTTTGGCCACAAATCTGTAAATTGTTCCTTAAGATTTAGACATGAGAAATTAAGATTTCCAAGGAATAAATATCTGCCACAACAAAGAATGAGACAACCAAGTAACAAACCATCACAGATTGCAAATTGTCAAATTAAGTTTAAAGACATGCAACTGAGGAGGTCAATAAATAATAAACAGTCAATGAGTAGACAACACTGCAACAATCATTTTGACCTATTGAACAATGAGCTTGAATGCTACAACTGTCATAACTTCGGCCACAAAGATGCAAACTGCCACCTGAAGAATTACAAAGCAAATCCAAGGATAAAGCTCTTAGCTAGAAAGGCCAACACATGGAAAATAAAATATAGTGAAAAATGTGGTCTAGTACTTTCAACTCAACAACAAAAGGACTCCTAGAATATAGACAGTGGATGTTCCAAGCACATGACTAAAGACAAGGATAAGCTTATGTCTACATGTAAAAGCAAAACAAGAAATGTGATCCTTGAAAATGATGAACCAGGTAAAACCAAGGTCAAAGGGATGGTGAGTTTGAGTAATGGAAAAGGATATTCCCAGGATGTTCTGCTTGTAGATGGTCTGAAACATAATTTGCTCAGTACAAGTCAAAAGTGTGACAGAGGCAGTGAAGCAGTGGCCAATTCCAAAGATTGTAAGATAAATTTTGTAAACCCAGGACAAGTGGTGGCTAAAAGCATAAGGACAAACAATAATGTTGATATTGAATCCTCCCCTGCAAGTAAAGAAGAAGATTCAAATACAATAAAAGAATATTTAGTTAGCTTTTATCCCATAGAAGAAGTAGAAGAAGAATCATGTCATAAACTGGAAGCAGAAGTTTTGAGGGCTGAGAAGTCAATCACCCAAATCAATTTCTTGAACAACTCCATGACCCTGGATAAGATCTTGGATAGTCAGAGATCACCAAATGACAAATCCGATATTGGATACAACAAGGAAGAAATCAGTACTCCTAAGAACCCTGATACAAGCCCTTCATTTATAAAAAGGAAAAGTAGGTATGAGAGTGGTTGTAGTGCTTTTCTCTTGTGATTGAATATGGTCATAAAAGCCTTGGATAGTAGGTATCATGGAAGAAAAATGAAATTGTAGTAATAGAAATCAATGAGAATATATGGGCAGATCCAAGGGTTGTTTGAAAAGTATGAGCTACAATTGCACAGTGTTCTAGTAGGACAGCAACATCCACAGCAACAACATTCTGATGTACAAAATGATATACATGACATCCTATAGAGATAACAAGAGGAGAGACTCTATCAGGGAAAGCTAATCTTTTAGAAACAAAGGGGGAAAATGGTCATAAGAAGAGAGAGAAGAGTGATAGGGGGAGTCATTTAGTTATGACAAGAAATGGTTGATGAAGGATCCCAGTAAGAGAGGTGAGCAATATTGAGTATTCTACAGAGGATACAGCGGAAGCTGACGATGAATAGGTCCAAGAATCAGAAGGAGAAGACTCTGGTTTTAGATACAAATAATCTGCAGGACTCAAATAAGACAGTCCATCCTGTCACGGGGAGTATGTGTTGGTTGAATATCTGATACCTCCGACAAATACTGCAACAACTCAAGGGGAGCATGTTTACTTTGACATTGATGTCAAAGGGGGAGAAAAGGAGTGGGTGTAGCCATTCAAGGTTGCCATCAATGCCAAAGGGGGAGATTGTTGGCATGTTTACAGACAAAGCATGGTTGTCATTGATGGCAAGAAAAACAATGACAATGGTATGGTTATAGGAAAGAACAACAACGACGTTGCTAGGTTTACAGTTGGGAGTGCGCTTGTCATTGATGGCAAGAACAGTGATGGAAAACAGGCAAGCAAGGAAGAACAACAACAACAATGGAAGGAGATGGTTCGTAAGTCTAGATAGGAGGAGCACACAGATGGAGAACAGATCTCGGGTGTTATATCTGAGCATGAAGACTGACCATCATTGGATCCAGGAGAACGTGCACGACCTTTAAGTGCAAGGTGAAGTGGGCTTACAAAGTCCCAAAAGTAGGAGGACTGTCCATCATCGAGGACACGTGGCAGCAGATGAGCATGTTGAGCAGTATCACAGAATCACGAATCAGAAGAATGGAGGTGAGCAGTCCTCCAACTTCGCGAAACGTGAAGTCGCGATAAGATCTGGGCCGTCAGATCTGGAGAAAATATGAAGGACTAGCAACCATTAGATCCAATGGAGCTGCAAGGAGTATAAGCCTAGGAGTCATTCAACACTCCAAAGCTGGGAAGGAATCCTGGCCGTCCATTTAGGCAGGACACGTGGCTAAAGATCAACATTTCACTGACTGAAAGGTCAAAGGAAGGAGGTGCTCTAACCTCTCGAACTCGCAATATGCGAAATCACGATGTGATCTGAGCCATTTGATCGAGGAATAATCTGGGCCGTCAGATCCAGGAGGTAGATCACGACAGACCACGTCAGCAAGGACATGTGGCAGCCTACATCATCAAGGACACGTGGCGCAATCATACAAGGACAAGTGTCAAGTTGATTCGGCATCTCAGGCCACAGGAAATCACAAATCTGAGTGACATGTGGCAGCCACTCGGCTCATGACACGTCATTGAGTGACACAAGAATGATGTCACTCCATGAGTTTTTCTTTGAGATTTTTTAGCTTCATCACTCCCCCAAAGTCCCGAAGGATGAAGTCCCGGGGCAGATGATATTCATTGGATCAATGAGAAATCTCGACCGTTGATATGATATGGATCCATTTCGGCATTTTCACAGATCGGGAATTCCAGAGGAAGGAGTTGTTGGAATTCGCGATATGGAAGGTCACGAAATGATCCTGGCCGTTGGAACCAGAGGACACGTGGCGAGCGATTGGAATTTCACTGACTCGCAAATCAAGAAAGTCAAAGGCGGTGTTGAGGGAACTCGCGATATGGGAGGTCGTGACATGATCACAGTCGTTAGATCACAGAATGTTGTGGACCATTGATCTGGAGAATGAAGCACTCGTTTGATTGGTGAGTGGTCATAACTCATGGTCACATCGACGGGAATTAGAGGGAGGAGCTAGAGCAGTCAAGCTCCATTTCAGGGTTCGCAATATGAGGAGTCAAGGAGACTCATGGGAGAATTCCCGAAAGGCGAAATCACGAAGCGCCTTATAGTGTAGGGTGTGGTCACCGTCGATGGTCACGTGAATGGAAGGAGCTAGCATAGCTAGACTCCATTTCGGGTACTGGAAGTTGGAGGAGTCAAGGGACTCACGGGAGATTCCCCAAAACGCGAAATTGCGAAATGCAGTTTCGCGTTAAGCTGTGGTCACCGCCGGTGGCCATGTAAGGGGAAGGAGCTAGCACGCTTCTAAGCTCCATTTCGGAGATCACGAGTTGGGAGATACGGGGAAACTCGCAGCAGGAGTTCGCGATAAGCGAAATCGCAACGCGCCCTTCTTACTTGGCCCTTGGTCACAGCTAAGGTCACATCGTCGAAGGATTAAGGGAGGAGTTAGCACGTCGCTGGGCTCCACATTGGAGATCATCGAGATCACCAAGCGCCCTATTGAATAAGCACTTGGTCACAGCTAGTGGTCACTTGGAGAGGCATCTTGCGCCTGGTGCCAGTTCACGTGGGGATAGTTCACGATGAACCGTTGATCTCTGGTTTCGCCTTCCAACAAAAACTCAACCGTTCAAAGTCTCCAACAGCCAAAGAAGCCATACTTGACTAGCTGTAACTGCCAGAACGAAGTGATGGCGACTGCCATAGAAGCTAAGGAATCTCAGCATAACACCCACTGATGATGATGAGATTCGGTAATGCCAGAGAAGACGAAGAGTCTCGACTGCCAGAGAGGCTAAGGAACGTCAGCATAATGGCCATGGATGAAGAGAAGACTCAGTGTAACTGCCAGAGGGGACGAAGAGTTAGTTGTATGATCTGGCAGAGGAATTGGCATTATAAATATACCCAGAACAAAGAAGTGAAGGTTGTTGTTGTGGAGAGGAATTACACACGGGGAAATAGCATGCTGTGGGCAGGAGCTGAAACACACAGAAGAGGCGTAACGCATAGACTGGAAAGAAGACGCAGAGCATAAAGCGCAGCAGATGCAAGGAACATAGAAAAATATCAGAGACAGTGAAAGAGAAAGCCGAGGTGTGCATGCAGAGACAGAGCAGAAGATCAGAAAGCTCAAGAGGATGCAAGTAGGAAGACACTGATGCAGGCAGAGCAGGGCAGTGTAGCAGAACAATGATGAGACGAGTAATCCATTGATGAACATTATATCACTGTAATAAGTTTTAGTAGCAAATATTTATAATCAGGGTGGTAGGGACGTGCTAGGGAGGACTGTTGTCCTCAGAGATTCAAGTGGGTGCTTGAACATAGGGAGTTGTAGCTTCCATCTGGTTGCAGCCAGAAAAACCAGGGTGGCAGGGTGGTGCAAGGGAGAATTGTTGTTCTCTTTTATACAGGTTGGTGCCTGTGTGACTGGAAGTTGGTGTTGGAACACTTGGGGAGTTGTTGCTTCCTTCTAGTGGGTGCTAGAGAAACCAGGGAGTTAGTGCTTCCTTCTAGTAGGTGCTAGAGAATTCGGAGAGTTGGTGCTCTCAGCAAGTTGCATCTTGCAAAACAGAGGTGGTAGCCTCACAATGAGTTGGATCTCATAAGTATGATAATGTACAGAATGTAAAGATTACTTATCATATCAAGAAGACGAGGTTTTTACCCTTTATGGGTTTCCTCAGGAAAATCAGTGTCTCTGTGTATTCTCTGTGATTGATCATTGTATATCTATGCATGTTAAGTTATCAACAACACATTAAATAATAATCTAGAAAGAATAAAGAATCACATGAAAANNNNCCCCCCTCTCAGTTATATTTCCAACATGAAGGACACCACCTTTCCCAAGAGTATCTTGTATTTAACCTTATGAAGTTTTATGTGGACATTGAATTTACTAAGTCACATACTCAGTTCTATGATAAGTTCAACATACACCATAATATTGCAAAACTGCTAGAGTATATGTGGAAGGATCCTAGTCATCATAAGGCATGGATAAGGGTTGCACATATACACAAAAAGGGAGTGTATGTGAAATTTCTTGCCAATGATAGTATCCTTCTCATTGATGAGAGTTTGAATAAGATAGATGAATTGAAAATAATGGAGACTGAAATGACAGAATGGGAGTAGTGACCATCCCAAGAAAGACAGGAAAATTTCAACAGTTATATCCTTAATTACCTTTTTTTTAGACAAAGCAATTTTAAAGGAAGGGCAATGTTATATACATAATAAATAATAAATAAATCTAAAATAATAATATAATATAATAGAGTGATAATAAATAATAATAATAAATGTAAAGTCATGAATCTTTGTACAAAGGGAACCTTGGCTATATTTAAGTCGGGCCCTCTTCAATCCTTCCACTTGATCTCTATCAACGACTGACGATCGATCAGTTCAATCCGATGGCTTTGGATATACCCAAAATTTCTCAATTGGATCTTACAGCTCTTGCTTATCTGGCTCTTGATCTAACGGTCACGATTCCATGATCCTTTACAAATGATCTTTGTCTACATTGTGCTCTGGCTTCTACGCAATTTTTGCAACGTTATTTCTCCTGAGCTTTTCTTTCCTCGTGCACGTTCTTTTGCATACATTTTTCCATGGTTGATATCAATGAAAACTAATCTTCCAACAATATCCCCCTTTGGCATTGATGGAAACACAGTAAGAAACCCTTATTTTAATTGGGTTTTTACTATTAATCCTCCCCCTTTGACAACAATGACAGAAGGGATATTTCTTCTCTCCCCCTGAGGTGATTCTCCCCATGTTCATGTGTTCCTTCTTCTAATTTTGTAGTTTTTAATGAGGTATGGGAATTACTCCCAATTGTTGTCTAAGATTTTCAAAGGTACTTCTTGGTAGCGGTTTTGTGAATATGTCTACAATTTTCTCTTTAGTATCAATATATTTAAATTTGACTACCTTTTGAGAAACATGATCTCTCAGAAAATGGTATTTAATTGGGATATGTTTGGTTTTAGAATGCATAACATGATTCTTAGAGATATTTATGGCACTGGTGTTGTCACAGTTAATAGTGATTGAATGATCATATTTCACTTGTACATATTCTAAGGTATGTTTCATCCATATTACTTGTGTGCAACAAGATGCAACAACAATGTACTATGCTTTTGTTGTAGATAGTGATATCGATTTCTGATTTTTACTTAACCATGATACCAGACATTTTCCCAGGTAAAATGCTCCTCCACTAGTAGTTTTCTTATCATCTACACTACCATCCCAATCTGCATCAGTATATGTAGTCAATGTAAAATCTTCTGTTTTTGGAAACCATAAACCAAACTCAAGGGTTCCTTTAAGATATTTGAATATCATTTTTACTATCTTCGTGTGAGTTTCTTTAGGTGCAGATTGAAATCTACCTACTAATCCTACATCCTGCAAGATATATGTTCTTGTTGTTGTTGCATATAATAACCTACCAACCATTGATATGTACATGGTTTGGTCTACTCTTGGTGAATCATCATCTAGGCTTAGTTTGCATCCTGTGACCATGGGAGTGCACATGGGTTTACTGTCTTCCACTTGTAATTTCTTTAACATTTCTTTAATATATTTAGTTTTGGAAATGAATATTCCTTTATTTGTTTGAGTGACTTGTAAACCTAGGAAGAAATTTAGCTCTCCTAGAATAGACATTTCAAACTCTTTAAGCATTTCTATAGCAAACTTTTTGCTTAGTATAGTAAGATTACTTCCAAATATGATATCATCTACATATACCACCACAACAATCATATATTGATCCTCAATTTTGATATATAGGTTGTTGTTATTAGTCCCTCTCTTATATCCTTGTTTTTGCATATACTAATCAAGTCTTGAGAACCATGCTCTAGGGGCTTGTTTAAGACCATACATAGCCTTCTTTAGTTTGCACACATAGTCCTAATTTTCTGTTAATATGAATCCTTTTGGTTGCTCAATATATATTTATTCTTCTAATATTCCATTTAGGAATGTTGACTTGACAACCATTTGATAAATTTTGAAGTTTCTGAAGCACGCAAATGCCAAAAACATTTTGATGGCCTCTAGTGTGTCTATTGGGGAAAAGGTCTCTTCAAAGTCAATACCTTCCACTTGGGCATATCCTTTGCATACTAATCTATCTTTTTTCTTTATGATTTGTCCATTCTCATTGAGTTTGTCTTTTAATATCCACTTGGTTCCTACGACATTCTTGTCTTTTTGTCTAGGGACAAGTTCCCGTGTATGATTTTTCTCAATTTGATCAAGTTCCTCGTTCATTGTTTTTATCATGTCTTCACTCTTGCTAGCTTCTGCAAAATTTTTGGGTTCTATTACTAAAAGCATTGCCTATTCAAAATCAAATCTAAGTTTCCTTTTTATTTCTAGTCCTACTTCTTTATCCCCTATAATTTGATTTTCAGGGTGATTCTTTTGAACTCTTTTTGATGGTGCTTTTGGTAAGGGTGTTTCTTCCCCATCCTTCTCTTCATCAGTTTGTGGTTCATTCTCTTGTAATTCTTCAATATATTCTTCATTTTGTGATTCACTATCTTCTTCATCATCACTAGTTCTTCTCCATTCATCATTTTTTTATTTATCTTGAGATTTGATTTTTCTCAATTTTAGATCATCTATTTTTACATTTTCACTTTCCACTATTTTGTGCAATCTTAGATTAGAGCACTTGTATGCATTTTTGTTAGGTGAGTATCCTAGAAATATACCTCCATCTGATCTAAGGTCAAATTTCCCTAGATTATATTCATCCCTCTTGATGTAACACTTACTTCCAAGGACTTTGAAATGTTTCACAAATGTTGGTCTTCCAAACCACAATTCATAAGGTGTTTTTTCATGGTTAGCTCTAAGTTGTGCTCGGTTAAGTATGTGGAATGTTGTATATATTGCATCTCTCCAAAATTTGTCTAGAAGCTTGGCTTCATTCGATATAGTTCTTGTAGCCTCTTGAACAATTTTGTTTTTCCTCTCAACAACTCCATCCCGTTGAGGAGTTCTTGGAGCTAAGTATTGTCTCTTGATTCCTTGATCTTCACAAAAATTATTGAATTCTTTAGAGGTAAATTCCCCTCCATTATTTGATCTCAAGCATTTGATTTTGAGATCTGTTTCATTCTCTACATAAGTCTTGAATGCTTTAAATTTTTCAAATTCCTCAGATTTTTCTTTGAGAAAATATACCCAGGTCATCCTCGTGTAGTCATCAATGATCAACATGAAGTAGTGTTCCCCTTGTATGCTTCTAGTTCTAGAGGGCCTATAGAGATCAATGTGCACAATCTCCAAGGGTTTTAATGTAGAATGCTCTTTTGTCTTGAATCTAACTCTTATATGCTTCCGTAATTAACATTGTTTACAAATAGGTCATGAGGGCTTGATGACTTTTGGCATGTCTTTTACAGCTCCCTTTTTATTGGCTTTGATCAGGCTATCAAAGCTCAAGTGTCCCATCCTTCTATGCCATATCCAACTTTCATCTACTTGACTCATATGGCATTCTTCTTCTTCCTCAATATCTAAGATATACACATTGCTTGAGGTTCTTGGTGCAACAATAGCTAATTTTCCTGATCCTTCTTTTCTTATTTCACATTTTTTGGAGTAAAAAATGAGTATATGTCCTTGATCACAGGTTTGGCTAAAGCTGAAAAGATTAGGTTTTAATTTTCCTACTAGCAACATGTTTTATGCTTTATTCTTTTTGTTTCCCAAAGAAATTGTGCCTTTTCCTAGTATTTTGGCAGACACATTATCTCCAAAAGTGACTTTATTTTTATCCTTCTTTGTCAAAGTGATAAATTTTCCTTTATCTCCTGTCATATGTTTTGAGCATCCACTATCAATATACCACTGACATTTTTTGTTCTTTGCATACATGGCCACTTTACATTGTGTTACTTTTCCTTCTATATGCTTTTATTTCCATATCTTCTTATCATGTTTGTTAGAGTTGCTCGCCATCAAGGATTACATCAGTAATCTACATTCACTGGCTTTATGGCCATAGTTGTTGCGCTTGTGGCATTCAACATTGTACTCTTGTAAAGGAGAGAATGAATTATAATTTATTTTCTCTACATCATTCTTGTTGTTCTTATATCTTTGGATATTTCTTGGTTTGTAGTTTCTATAGACTTTACAATGCACTGCTTTGTGTCCAAAGTTGTTGCATGAATAACAATATCCAAGAAAGATATGTTGATATCTATTAGGAGGAGTCCTACTGATTATTGTATTTCCTTGAAGGAACTGATAAGATCTGCTTGAAGACCTACTTCTCCTTCAACCTCATAGTTTTCTTCTTCAATCTCAAAGTTATTTTTGGTGTGATTATTTTGGGTTTCTATACCCATAAATAAGTGCTCATATTTCTCTTCTTCTTCACTTTCTTAAGATGAGTTGTTGTTCTCTTAAGTGTAAAAGGTCTTCTTCTTTTTGTAGACGTTCATTTTTTTCTTTGGTTTGGATCTTCTTATGTTCTTTGAAAGTTATTTCATTATCACTTTCTTCTTGTTTTGGATAGGGACATTTGGTAGCAAAATGTCCAATCTTTCCACAGTTAAAGCATATTAGAAGAAACTTTCATTTGTATCTACCAGTTCCTTTCTTCAATTTATTCATGAAGTTAGTCATTTCTTCATCATTTATCTCTGACTGATCTTCATTAGATACCTGCTCATGTTTCTTCTTTGCTTTAGATAATTTGAAAGTCATTTATCCTTTTGTTGGTTTTTCTTGCTCTGTTCTCATCTCATACGCTGTGAGGATCCCATGTAGTTCATCCATTGTGAGATTATCAAGGTCTGGTCTGTCTTCAAGAGTATAAATCTTGGCATCATATCTCATGGGTAAAGATCTCAATATATTTTGGACAATGGGTTGATCTTTGAGTTCTTCTCCTAATGCTCTAATTGAGTTGACTACTTCATCTACTCTCTAAAGATATTCTACTATGTTCTCTTCTTCTTTCATTTTCAGGTTTTCAAATTGTGTTCTATAGGTTTGTAGTTTGGCCTTTTTGACTTTGTTATCTCCTTCATATATGACCTTTAGTTTGTCCCGGATTTCTTTTGCTGACTTACAATGAATTACTTTCACAAATCTAGGATTGGCTAATCCTCCTAGGATGGCATTGGTTTCTCTTGCATTCTCATTACAAAGCTTCTTTCCGACTGTGTATGTGGGAGTAGTAGCAGGTGTAGTGTACCCATATTCTACAGATTTCCAAATATCACAACCCAGGGACATTATATAACCTTTCATCCTCACACTCCAAAGTGCATAATCATTCCCTTTGAACAAAGGTGCTATGGTGGGAGACATTCCTTCTTGTTGATCCTTAGGATTTTGCAGAATCTACCTTCCAATTATTAGACTGTGTTGAAGGCACCGACTCTAATACCAATTGTTGGAATATGGTTTAATACTGAGAGGGGGGGTGAAAAATAATTAACTTTATTGATCAACAAGAAAATTCAAAAATAACATCAATAAATATAAACTCAAATTACAAATTAAAAGTTTTATATGAAGATTGATTTAGAGCACCAAATCTAGGAGACAACAATCCCCTTTGTTTAGGGCACCAACCCTAGGAAGCACCAACACCCTTGCTTTAGGGCACCAACTCTAGGAAGAACCAACTCTCTGGTTTTAAGGCTCCAACTCTAGGAAGCACCAACTCTCTTGTTTTAGGGAACCAACCCTAGGAAGCACCAACTCCCTTTTTTTACATTTAATTAACAAAGGATACTAATCCTTCCTTGCTCCTCTCTTCCACCCTCACTTCATAAGTATCTTCGTCTTTTTTCCTTGGACTCTACACTTGCTTCTAATCTTCTGATGTAGACCACATAGACACTTTTCTTTCACCCTACCTTTCTATTTATATAGTATTCCAATAGGTATGAAATTGAATCATTGTGTCTTTTTAATAATGAACCATTGCACCTCTTCATTTCATTAACATAAATGATAACTTTTTGTTTATTAATTGATTTTCAAACACCAAATTAGACAGTGATTTTCATACAAAGATTCTTGAGCGATGAAAATGAATTTTAAAATTCTACAACATAGGTTTTGTGCAGAACATTCCCAATTAGCTTACTTAAGGGTAGTTTCCCCAGAAAATGTACGAGGTGGATAGTGCAGGCGGTTATTTGAAGGTAACTTGCCCACATTTATTGTTGCAGCCACCTTCTAAACTTGCCAAGTGAAGCATCCATTTTCCTTATGACTACAGGCTCAAAACCACGGGATTATCCACTCTAAGCGATGTTATTTTAGCGCTCCTTATCAACTCCTTTACCTTATTACACGACCGGTGTTGGAACCAATTCCTCCAGTACTTCGGCCTTCATGATTTTCGACCGATTCAAACTCTTTTACTCCTGGAGCTTGACTTGTCGAAGTGGCCATAAAGTGTAGGCGATCGGTTGTTTCTGGTTGATAGTGCTCCTTATACTATCCTTCCACTATACTCGATCAGACAATCGAGAAATATTTTGGAGGATCTTAGATCAACGACCAACGCTATTTCACGATTTCATCCTTCGGTACTTCGGGCATTTTTGCTTGTAGGAGAAGCTAGAGATCCTCAGAGGCTATAATCCTAAAGTGACGTGGCATGCTGACATCACCTAGGTTGATGTGGACCTATGATATGTGTGCCATGTGTCACCCTAATTCGTGACTTTCACAGACCTTATGTGCCAAATGGACCTTGACACTTGTCAATAGTTGATTGGGCCACATGTCATCTTTGTCTTCTACAACATGTCTCCCTCCTGGATCATGGTTGCTTGATCTAACCGCTCGCATTGCTTCCAAATTCTTCCTTCGATCTAACGGTTGATGGGATTTTGGGGCTTCAACACTCCTAGACTCTGGGATATTACGACTCTCAATTTGTTCAACTCCCCCAGAGTTATACATGTCGAAGTGGTCATAAAGTAATGATGATCGCTTATCGTCAGTTAACACCTTCGCTTACTCTAGCCTTCCACTAATGCTAGATCTGATGGCTAGAATTACTCCCAAAGTTCTTCCCTCGATCTAACGGTTGGTGGGATTTTGGGACTTCGACACTCCAGGACTCCGGGATATTAAAAACATAGTTACCAACTTAATGAGAACTCTACATAGTTCTCATTTTTGGGGGGGTCAAAGTTTTTTACCCTGTTTTTAAAAATGGTGCTACCGGTAGCATGCCCCCCACCCGTTTTAGGTGGTTTTTTGATATTTTAAATTTTCTGATACATAATATTTCCACTTTTTTTTAAATGCTTGTTTTTTCTTCTATTTTCAAATTGTTCAATTTTTTTTCTCAACAATGTTTTTTCATCTATTTTCAAATTTTTCCATTTTTCTATTTTTTTGGTTCAATGGTGTTTTTAATCATGTTTTCATGCTTCATCCAATGTTTAAAATGTTGTACACCTTTTATTTTTTATAAATTAATATTTTCCATATAATTATGTGTCTTTAATTAATTTATGGTTCCATACTTTTAAATATAGTGGAAAATATCGTGTTTAACACATTTTTTACATTTACTTCAATAAACAGAAAATAATTGTCGTTAAATAACACTAT
>SNQJ01S0244096.1:0-13285 GCA_010110895.2 Picea sitchensis
TGCTTAATTCAGTTTGTGAATGGCAAATTTCTCTTCTTCATAAGTTGAATTATTAAGTATAAGTTTTTGCATAACAGGTTTCCCTTATTGCAGAGATTTATAAATCATATAATTGTTATGATTTTTTATGTCTTGTTTGTCCTATAAACAAATTCAAAGAGCATTGCAGCCTATCGTTTACGAAAAGCTTATGGATTACCCGGTGCGAGTTTCCTTCCTTCGACCAGCTTCGAAGTCACCATACACAGGACAAATTTGGAGTGTTTCCAGGTCAGTTTGTCTTTTGCTTGTTTAGTGTATTTGTTAGTATTTAATTAGATATATATGTAGTTAGTATATTAGATCGTTTAATTTCAGTAAGTTTTATTTCTTATTTATAAAAATAAAAAAATCAACAAAAATATCTCTAGCTATCTTAGGGCAGAAATCAAATGAGTTTTACAGGTTTTATTCAAATCTGCAAGTTGTGGATATTGTATATTTGTGAATAAGTTGTAATTCAATTAGTAATTAGATAATTAATTATTAGAGTTAATGTAATAGTAATTAGTAGTTTGTATATAGAATAGTTAGAGTAGTTTATATTTAGTTTTAGTTTAATTTAGTAGTTTTGTTTTAATTAGATTAGTGTATTAGTTTGTTTTTAGTTAATTTGTTTTATTAGTTTTAGTTAGTTTAATTAGTTTTATTTGTTTTAGTTAGATTATTTAGTTTAGATTAGTTTTCTCTTTGGTTTTCTTAGAACCTTCGAACGGCCAACGGAGCCGTTAAACCCGTCAGGGTGGTTCATTCCAAACGACTTGGGTTATTAGACAACCCCAGACCGGTTCCACTCTTCCAGTTGACGGACGGTCAATTTCGCCCGCCAACAAGATACTAGCCCTTTCGACATCATCTGCATGCAATTGAAGTGTCACCTGAGGTATCTACTGGGACTACAAGAACCAATTTTCTACAAGGATGAGGGGATGTGAGGCCATCAACATGTTCATTATTACTTAGATACCCTATGCACAGTACTATTTGTCTCTTATTCCTTGATTAATTAGTAACTCAATTATATGACACCATTATAATGCAGATTGCGACATAGGTCATTCACTAGAACATTCGTTCTTACTATGCATCAATCATGTAGCAAGTAAATCTATACTAACATGCATAAAAAAATTATCCATAAGAAATCAAATAACAAGACACATTAAGACAAAACATTTAATGTGGTCCTCCCAATTCTTAGGCTACATCGACAATGGTTGGATTCTTTATTATTATTCATGCAATCACATCAGGCTTGCACACTACACTACAATAGATACATCATGGTAACATTCCCCATCATGCCTAACCGCTCTCCAGTGCAAGCCTCTCTCTGTAAACTCTCTCCTAAACCTTCAGACATATTCTCTCTCTCATTCTTAGTCTATTCTCTCAACAGCCTATCATTAGCCTCTAGCCTATTATCCAACAACCTATTCCTCCCAACCCATTAAATATTTATACATAGAATTTAGGGCTCTGTTATCACTCTGTAAATTCCTAGAGGTTGTTGAAAGGAAAAATAAATTTACGAGAGGTAAATTTATCCAACCACTTCGAAACTGGGATCTAGCCCTTCCAGTTTTAGAGAGGGATCTCTCTGTAAGATTTAACTTTGTTCCAAAATTCATATATTAGGCTAGTTAAAATAAATAGGACCGAGTTGATTGTTTTTATCAAATGGCTGAAAAAAGGTTTACGCCTCCATTGGGCTATGGGGTATGTTTTTATAAAATTAGAGAGTGACTAATAGATTTTAAAAGGTATTCTCACAGGGCATGATAATGCAATTGTTGGATTCTTTAGCATAAAAATGATGGAAAGAAGAAAAGATGAGATAATCAATTATAATCAAGAAGCATTTAAGAATTTCTTAATTGTAACATCGGAAGAAAACATTTAGATCATTAAAAGTCGGAAACAGAGTATACGATGATAAATTTTGCAACTTTCGCTACCTTCAAATGATCAGATTTAGAAAAAAAAATGAGTACTGGGAGAGATAAACATTTAACAAAGAGGAGAAAACTTCACCAACAGATAACACACAGGAATCTTGTGAAACATCCCTTTTATTACTGGTAGATCTCTGACAAAAATCACATTGCTTACAACTTGCTTGGGCATAAAGATCAACCCTCAATACTTCCAAGTTCGAAGTATTTATAATCCAAATTACAAATGACCCCGTCATTAATGATCAAGACATGGCAGATTCTAGATCTAACTAACTAGATAACAAGATACAAAAATGTAGGAATTGATGATGATCTATCGGATATTTCATGCTGATTTTGGGGAAGGCCGTTGGTGAGTCATTCACGTGACTTTGATTGCTCTGCATGCTGAGTTGGAATGTACACCTCATCCCTCATTCGATCAAAGTGCACAACTCCTCCCATCTTTGCTAACTGGGAATGGTGACTTTGAGCAGTCTTCAATAGATTTCATCCATTTCTGTATATTTAGAAAACGTCGGCCTGGTGATGAAAATATATTTGATCTCATGATGGATGTTGAGGTCCATCTGCAAAGTCTCTAGAAATGATTTGCCTGTTATGTTGTCCTGTATTCCTAAAAATTTGGAAATGTCCTTGGCCATCATGGAAATATTCTGCTTGTAGTCAGAGAGGGTCATAAGCTTGTCATTCAGTACCAGTAAAACATGAAGACCTTTCTTTTGCAGGGCATCGATCTTGCTGAAGAATCTCTAACCTCCGATGCCATGTTCTGGACTTTCTCCTCCGGCTGCAACATCAATCGTCTTTTAGTCAGAAGCCTCTTGACTTTGAGGATGGTTTCCATCCTATCTTCAATTTTTAGGTCTTCCATCTCTTCCCTAGTCTTCGAATTCAGAAATCTAATGATTTCATTTTCTTATGTGGGCATTTCCCCCAGCTCTCCCTTTATCTTTCCAATGACCTACCTACTCCTCAACACTAGTTCATATTGTTCAAACATAATGTGAACCATGGGACAAATTTCATTTATGGACTTGGAGATGTCTATCCAAATGTTCACCTTAGCTTCAACTAGTGTTTTGCCTGCCACTGTTTGCTTTTGCAACTGTTGTATCTCTTGCTTGAGATTTTCTAATATTTTCCTCTCAATGTTTTAGTTTTTCTAGTAGGAAGACCTAAGCTCCTGGAGATTCTCAACCTCCTTTTTCAGTCTATTGATCTCTTTTCCTTGTAGAGTCATCTCCTCCATTGATTTTGCTAGCTCTATGTATTTTTCTAGAGCTGTCAGTGGGGTGGCTAATGAAATTTTTGTTGTAGTGGTTGTTGATACAGTTGTTGTGCTAACTCCTATGAGAGGAACTACACTCAATGGGATGACTTCCATAGGTGTTGTTTGTTCCTTCTTCTTTACTAACCACTCCAGCTCTGCTTCCATCTCTTTTATTTGTGCATTTTGTTCCATGATAAGCTTTATCAATTCATCCTTCTCCCCTTCTATCTCAACTACCTCTTTGGTCTGTGAGTCTTCTGTAGCTGGAAATTTCAGTTTCTTCCTCAGAGATGCTATGTCAACATTCTTTTTCTTGAGAAACTACTCATTTTCTTTCACATTTGAGGGGTCATACCCAATTTTGAGCACCAATTATTCTAAGGAATTGCTCCTATTATCCTTTGCAAAGGATGATATTTTCTCCAGTTTTAATTGGGTTTGAACATTTTTCAAAGAATCCTGTAATTTGGCAGCAGAGGTGGAAGCATTGGCCAATGTTGAGAAAATCATCTCTCCAGTCTGCCTGTGTATATCCATCTCATCAGCTGGATGTACATCTCTGGTGTTAAACTCCATTGTAGCCCTCTTATAATCAGTGATTTCTTTTGTATGGGGCACTTGTTCCTGCAAAAATGCCATGTGCATTCTCCCCTTCTCTGTATCAAAATATGATAACAATATGTGTTGTGTTGTGGACATTTTAATCTAGAACTAAGAATAGGTGCTATTGGTCAACATCTAGTTTTTCTTCTTAATCAAATCATATTTTTAAAAAATACTCAGTTTTACAGATCCCAGTGGAGGTTGGGTAATCACAGTGGTATCAATCTGCTTCTTTGAGGAAGAAGTAGACATCATATGATGACTTCTTGAGAAAGGTGATGAATTATCCCCTTCAGCTACAGTGGTAGAGTGGGTCTCTTCCTCTCCATCCCTGTCAGTAGTGTGAGTAGCTTTAGGCATTTTCTTGTACACCTGGAAATCCTCTGTTGATACTTCAGTGACAGAAGGAGAGACATCCTTCCTGGGTATTTTCTCCTTCGGTACTTATGGAGTAAGTGTTTGTCAAATCATTGTTATATGAGACTGTTGTTCAGTGTCTTCCAGAGTGTTCACCTCCCACTCTGTCTAGTTCACAAGATTCTCAATTTCTGGTTTGAGCGTATGAGCATATGGGGAACTTTTGTTCTTCGCTCTCATCTCTACAATGATATCACACAGATCATAGCGCCAAGTGAAACTGGTATTGAATTTCATTTCCTTTAATAATTTTTCTGCCTCTTCCCCAACAACTCGACTGTTACAGATAAAGGGTCCTATTTGCCCTTTGATTCTCAGTTGTTGTTTCTTCTTCAGAGATAAAAAATGTATATCATCTAAATTGATCATTTGTCTAATATAATCCAGGGAAAATATCCTAACAGGCAAGTACTTAGGTAGTTTGTATGGAGCTAACTCACACCCATATACTCTTATTTCTGTGTGATTTTGATACATGTACCAAACCCATATTTGGTGAGGTCTGAGAGGTGTAAGATTCTCTGGATCTCTTCATTTATCCTTGGCTCTAGTATACCACTGAGCATTCTCACCACTGGATGGTAAAACTTCTCAAGAAACTGTTTGAAATTGAACTCTATGGAGTTTCTTCTTAGCAACGAAGTCCAAGAGGTTACAGCCTATGATTTGTCGTCCTAGTCCATTTTTTGCATTGGGAAAGAGAGCCTATCTTCTTGAAAGAAGGTGAACATGTACGCTAGTATTGAAGAATATTGGAACATGCCCTTTGTGGAAAATTTAAAGAGTTGTTCATGTATGTTCTCGGCCAGGAAAGTGTTTTAGTCGAACTGGATGGTGTATTTTTCTTTAGCAGAGAAAATGGAAAAAAAACCCAAAATAGGTTCATCCACCCATTCATCTGAGAAATAGACGAGCAGAAAACATAGCGATGAAATAATTTGGTTTCCCATTTCTGAAAACGAGGAGTGGTAAGGGGGATTTTTCTTAGGGAGTTGGGCATCCTATGGGAGGAAAAGCTCAAAAGTCTGTGCCCTCTGGGGAAAAGACAGATTTTGGTACATCTCTGTTAGAACTTCAATGGTGAGGGGAGAGTGGGATTCAACTCTAGATATCTGCATCATTTGATCAATGGCCTCGGGTGTGATAGAGAACATAGTTTCTCTAGACAATGAAACTATGGTTCTCTTATCGGGGAGGTAATGAGCCTTGCATTTGAGGGAAAATTTGGGAAAATGGTGGATTTGGGGAAAACGATACAGAGGGAGATTGGACTCCCAGAGCCCAATCTCATCGCTTTGATCCATGAATTTATCTTTAAACCATGATTGAAATTCGATGAAATCGAATTCGCACCTGGTCTCTGAGATTAGGTAATCTTTGTCAGTGAGTGGGATTTGGTCAAGATTGACAGGAGGTGGAAGAAATGGATTTTCCTTGACTTCTGATATTTTAGATTTCAACATCATCGATTCAACAAGTACCTACAAACTAAAACAAAAGCGTTAGTAGGAAGTGGCTATGGTTGGGTTACTAGTTGAAAATGCGAGGAAAAAGATCTTTCTGGTGCGCAGAGACTGTGAGCGGTGCACAAATGGAGGAAATGGGGTTAAAATTGAGTAAACGGGTATTCGTTGGGTGCGGGGAACAGGTCAACAGACTAACGGGTATGTTAGCCTGTAATAAATGGCCAACGGATCACTTGGGGCATGAGGTGGGAGGTGGAGGATGGGTGACGGGTGTTCCAGGATGACATGGAGGGGGGTAATTGGAAGATAAGCAAGTGGGATGTGACCTGTAATGGGTGAATGGAGGGGACAAGCTGACAAATTTATGAGACGAGACTTGTAAGGAGGGGTAGTGGACTGTGACATCAAGAGATGGTGGTGGTAATGTAATGTCAGTATGGGAGTGTGTCAGAGGGGGGTCAGGTGTTAAATGGTTTAGAGTGAGGGGGTCCGACACCATATGCTTGTGACACGTTAGGATGGGGCCCACTGGAAAAACTGCCCATATTGGACCCCCCCCCAACGTTAAAGGTAGAATGGTCGGGGGGGTCTGGGATCTCCTCCTAACTATAGATCCAAGAGCCACTGGATCCACTGTTGATTTATGCACTCACTTTAGTCTCCATATCGAACCCTCCCCACCATTAAAATTAGAACGGTCAGGGGGGTCCATAATTTTCTGCCCATCGTTGACCTACACACCGCTAGATCAGCCTTTGATCTTAGCATGCTCTTTATTCTCCATATCATACCCCCCCCCACCGTTAAAGGTAGAACAGTCGAAGGGGTCCATAATTCGTTGTCCACCATTGATCTACGCGTCGCTAGATTAGTCATTGATCTTAGCACATTCCTTATTCTCTAGGTACGAGCCAAAAATGTGCAGCGCAAACTGAGGATATTTCTCTTTTTGTGGGTTTTTCATTGCTTCCCTTTGCTTTTTTGTCACCAAGTGGTTAGGAAACACACCTTAAACATCAAAATCATGGATTTTCATTGAAGATCAAGAATATTTATTGAAGGAAAAACTAGGTGGCCTATGTCCTAACCTACCTACCTACACATTTAGCCCATATTAGACTGTTGGGCTAAGGAATTACTCTTCCCTAAGGCTATTTGATCAAGATTAGACAGTTTGATCAAATTTATTCACTAGCTAACCTAACTACCTGGTTAAGATTAAACAGTTTAACCAGGTTTATTCACTAAACCTATCAACATAAATTCAAAACGACTTGGCCATGTTTAAACTGTATGGATCAAGTTATTATTATTGCATGGGGATTTTATCCATTTCTTTTGTGCCCTCTTTTATTCTTTTCTTTTTTTTTCTTTCTTTTTCTTTCTTTTTCATTCTTTTATTTTTGAAAATAATTTGTAGGAATGAAATATTATTTGCAAGACAACATACATCGATAGTGAAAAATTTTCTAGTCACTAGATGATCCTATAAATTATAGGGTTATAACAATGACTCTACCTGGGGATGGTACTCTCCTTGTGAAGTGACAAGAACCTACTGTCTGATGTCTGTAAAGGTTTCCTCCATTGCTTTATTGTTGCTATCTGTTTTGTTTTTATTTTGGAAACTTGGTGGAATTGGTCAATGGCTTAGGAGCTTCTCTGCAAGCTTCAACCATCTGATCTATATCACCCACACACACCCTGAATGTAAAAAGAAAAATGGTATGTACAGTGGAAAAATATTTCTGATATCTTTATTGGGGTGGAAAATAATGCTTCAACATCCTATCGTTCACAGGTCCTGTGACATCCCCAGCCTCACACCGGCTGGGCATGCCACTCCTTATATGCTTTACTTATATATGAAACCATCTTTGTAACATTCCCAACCTTCAAAGGGCTAGGCTATAGGAGGGAACACTTTCATTCTCTCACTGCGGAACATATTGTAACATACCCAGTATTCAACTAAGCTATGTCACATAAATTTTCTCTTCAAACTGCATGAAATTATAACATATACATACAACACTCTTGAGGAATCTTTACACATAACGTAAAAAAACAATTACGTTGTATAAATATGTGATTTCATACTGAAATAACGGTAAACACAGACATGCAACATATGTAGGGAAATATCCATAAACATAGAGACAATTATAATCAAACATATGATAAACTGTAACATAAGCACGTAAATAACAATGCAACATGTAAATTTATCACACGATTGGTACTTATCTTGGAAATATTGTCACCAACTGTGTACAGACCGTCCACGAACCTCCCAGCCTTAGACTACACTGTTCATCACTCTCAACAGTGAGTCACCCCTGAGATGGGACTAAAATCCACCCGGGTAAAGGGATTCATAACCAGGATAAAGGCTCATAGACAACACGAAAGACTCCATCTCAGGTGCTCACTCAACTAACAACATACAACCTCTCATTCCCCACATGCCTGTCCCACCCAAGGAAGTGTTCCCCTTCTCTACTAAACAATCCTTCGGCTGCCCCACTTCCCTTCCATGGCTTCAACAACAGGCCAGACATGAAGTCTCAAAGCACTGCAGCTATAGTTTAGCATCTTTAGGAAATCAATTCCCAACAATTCTCTTCCTCAGAGAATTTCCCACAGGCCTGACAACCCGCCTCTTCAATTTCCCATGGGCCTGACAACTCACTTCTTCAATCCCGCTCCCAAGATAACCAGGTACACCAACTGGAAATGGTTATGGAAACAGGCTTATATACAGTGAAATGAATGTCTGAAGGATAACTGACTATGTGAGTGAAATGGTCATGGAATCATTGACTGGATGACTGAATGATGGAAGGAACCATGGGAGAGATGATCGTAAGAATGATGGTGAACGTGATCGTAAGGATGATGGTAAGAATGATGGTGAAGGTGTCAAAATGAGATAAATCCCCACGATATGTATACATGTCCCCAACTTGACACTTGTCATGTTGGAAGCTACTTTGGTCCACTTGTCCCCAACTTTAGAACTTAGAATAAAATAATTATCCATACTTTATGTTTTAAGAAATATTAATATAATATTCCTTTTTGGCGTAAGCTCTCTAGATTATCCCTCTACCTTAACTTTTGTCCCTCCCTTTCCCTAACTGGTGAAGTTTAGTGTTGAAATTACTAAGGCAACTGAGAGGGGGGGGTGAATCAGTTGTTACTGTGCTTAAACACTATTAAGTCTATTAAACCATTTTTAATCTTTCATCAAGTGACCATCAATATTATACATAATATGAACAACATAAATAATGAGCATCAATCACACATAAGATATACACAGAGACAGATTTTCACGAGGAAACCCATAAAGGGAGAAAAGATCTTCTTCTTTGAAATGATAGGCAGTGTTTTAAGTTATGTACATCATCTATGTTTGAGCACCAACTCAAAGTGAGGCTACTACCTCTGTTTTACAAGATCTAACTTGTTTAGAGCACCAACTCTCTAGTTTCTCTAGCACCCACTAGAAGGAAGCACCAACTCCCCGAGTGTTCCAACACCCACTAGATGGAAGAACCTACTTCCACTTATACAAGCACCAACTTGTTTGAGAGTACCAATTCTCTGGTTTCTCTATCACCCACTAGAAGGAAGCACCAACTCCCTTATTGTTCCAACACCGACTGGATGGAAGCACCTACTTCCACTTATACAAGCACCAACTTTCACATAGAAAACTCTGTGTTTTCCCAAGCACCACCCTGCCACCCTGTTTTCTAGCCACAACTAGATGGAAGCTACAACTCCCAATATTCAAGAACCAACTCGAATATTAGAGGACCACAGTCCTTCCTAGCACCACCCTACCTCTCAGATTATAAATAAATGATTGAATAACCAACAACACAGATAAATCGATTCTTACCACTTCTTCTATGTTCTATAATTTGCTTCTAACTTTTCTGCAATTCTTCTCTTCCTCTGTCTATTCTGCAATTATGCTCTTCTTCAAGTTGTTCTGCAATTATTCTCTTGCTTCTGTCTGTTCCTCATCTGTTACTCATATCTAAGATTTATCTCACACTGCGCATAATATCGGTCTCACACTGCACATACTGTAATTTGCCCTTTCTTACAGTTCAACTCGTTTTTCATTCAGAATGGCCAACCACACACAGTCACTGTGTGTTTATTTTTATATTCTACAATCCCTTCGGTTACCCCTCAAATCCCTAGAACAATGCTTCAGCAACTGAAATGCCATCCATACAAGAACCATGATTCGGTTCTGCTAACTGAATCATAACTAAACAATTAATCATGAAGAGAAACAATAGCCCTTCGATCAGATTTCCAAGTGTTGTGGTGGGAAATCCCCCTACGGACTAGAAAATAGGGTTATATTATGCATGAAGATATGACCAAAAGAAACCTACTTTATACCTTCGTCCCCAGAACTAATCCCAATTTATTTTCAGTGAATACATGGTTATACCAACATACCTTATTCTGGATGGTCAATGTTGATCCTTCTTCATGCTTGACTGCTTGTTGGCAGCTCTCCTCCCAAAGCTGACCTACATACAAAACAAACAACAAAATACACATGCATTTTACCTACAGACTAATGCGTTAGAGATTCAAACATATATTTACTGAACTATGAATAACTCATATAGTGGGACAGGAAAAGCATTTCTTTATTATTAACTTTAATGAATCAACTTACAATGTCGAGACCGGCCACTGCTCCACGAATCCTGATCCTGGGATCCTCTTCAAATATCGTCCAACTTCTTTGCTTTGTATCTCTTCTTACACAAGGATGGCTAAAGGATTGGGACAATGGGAATACACAATTGGGCAGAGTTTATTTACTCTTATCCTCCTCTTCCAAATAGGACCCCTAACTCTTCTTTTATAGGCTAGAAGAAGCTAGGTATTTGGATGAACCCTCGGCCATGCATGGTTGGGAGTTTTAGTTAACTCACCCAAAGCTGTGTGTTTCATCCACAAATTTCCTTTTTTCATGCTTTTGTTGGTCCACGTGGGTTGTTTGAGGTCAGCTAGCGTGTACATGCGTGCAGTAATGGAGTAGGGCGTGTGGGACCTTATAAAAGAGGTTTTTTAAAGAGTTGTTCAGCAGTGCTTTGGCAAAGAAGGGATATGAGATGGCCTGATGCCACATAAGCATGTATGGTGCAAATTAGGGTTATAACAGATGCCCCCTAATGTGTGAGGTCAGAAGAGCATCTGATGGCCGAAATACATTACCAATCTTTACTGATGTGTCGAACAAGTGAGCCTAGGGACCAGGAACCGGGAGGCGCCGTCTGCAAAATAAAAAATGTCTCACCAAGGTGGGCATACCCATGCTCGGGCTTAAATAGAATCATGGCTACCAATCAAATACACTATAGATCCATGTCGAATAACTATATAAAGTGTATCCGCAAACACTACATAGCGGAGCTACATCTCGAAATCAAAAAGATATACATATAGAGTATCCATCTTCTATAAGTTGATACAGCCTGATGGCTGGAGATGAGATCTTCAGAGCTCAAGAAACGACTTCAAAATATTCAAAACTCAAGGTAGGAGTGTAATATGAGTGTACGACTTCACTACCCAGAGGTCTTAGATAGCTCGTTGGTCATGGACTAGATAATCTTGATGATTAGACTGAAGGCTTCATTGATTTCGAACAAGGACTTGATTGGATGTTCAGGATGGCCGAGTATGAGGGCAAGAGACAAATCGTAGAGGGGCCGACTTAGGCTTGGTAGAAACTTATCTTGGACAACAAAATGACAAATGATGAGACTTAGGAAACATGGCATTAATCATAAGTTTATGAAGCAAGAGGCAACACAAACTCTCCATATGTTTGGAAGAATAACCAAATGGAGGAGGACACAACTCTATGTAGTGAGAACAACTTCCTAAGGTCATATTAAATCCGATAGTTTGACATACAAACGAATAGATGTGCTTTATCCAAGGGTGACTCATTATGCTACCAATAAAGAAAATACTTTTCCCTTCCTCTTTTTGGGGTATATTTGATTTTTTTGTCTTTTTCAATGATTTTGGAAAAAAGAATAAAGGAATGTTACATTACAATGGAGGAACGAGTGTTAGAAACATAAAAGTTCAAGGCGCAACGACAAGACTGATGTTCAAAATAATTATACTCGAGAAAAATCCTCCGGGGGCCAAGGGTGTTAAGAAGCAGAAGCAACGTGCTACAACGCTGGCGTATAAGGTATGTGTTATCACCGAAATTTCGTTTGCACATGGCAACAAGAACTCCACATCATCAAAACAGCAATGAAGTCACTCATGGCACTGAATTAATTTCACAGCACTCCAGAAGGGCAAAAAACTATACAAAGTAACCAAAAATTGAAGGGCGCTTTACAGCAGCTTGATGTGCGCGCACATGCACGGGGAAAAAACGTGTTACTAGCGCATGTGCACACGACGCGCGACTGTCAACACAAAAACCCGCGCATCTGCTAATACGGCGCATTAATTGCATAAGTCGGCCTCCCGACCGCCTACGGACCGGCCCCCAAGATGATTTGACTCTCAAATCAGATCCGGCTCTGCAAAATCGGCGGATTAATGACCTAAATAAACCCTAATGCGCCCCTATTCACACTTGGAGAAGGTTACATGACCGCCCGTGAAGTTGCTATAAAAGGCCATGAGGGTACACTGTTTTGGCAAGGAATTCTAAGCACTGTTATGCTGTTCAGATGGTTCAAGGCTCCTCCTTTGACAACAAATCCATCAGCTGCATCACCCAGAGTTCTTTCACTGCTATGCACAGTTCATTTCATTTGTAAGGAAAGCATTGTGTTGAGGGCCCCGAAGAGCCTTCCGCTGGAGGGAGAAGGAACCCCTGGTCTCTTTCTTCAGCGTGCTCTGGTTTCATTAATACACCAGCCTGAAACCATTGATGACCCCTGTGTCTTATGTTTGATGTTTTTGTTTATTTTCGCAGTGTGATTTGCTTTCAGTTGATAGTTAGATTGTAGTTAGTTTTGTTTTCTTTAACCCTCTTTGCTCCATAGTTGTTCTGCCCTGCCAGAACCAACAGGGTATGCAAGCGCTCCCCATTTTCTCACCTGGTGACCATTTGAACGCGAACAGACTGGCGACTCCACTGGGGAGTTAGGTATCAAATCCTCTCTCAATTGGGTTTAATTCGCTTTCCTTTTTGTTTTATTAACTTGCAGGGACACAAACCGGCCTCCGCCGACCTGCTAGCCAGTCGATTCACAGGAGAATCGAGAGAAATCCATTCGGAGTTTCTTTCTCAGTAATTTATCACAAGCATGCGGGTATTCCACCCCACAGACGTGCACGTGCGCTGGAATTAACATCTCTTTTCCGCGCGCACGCGCCTCTGTCTACAGTGACAGCCGCGCATTGGAACTAAAATTTTCATTGTAAGGTTTTGATGTGGGGAAAGTCAGTTTCCTTCTCAAGAATGATGTTATGCATGCTCTAAATACTGCACCACTTAGACCCCT
>SNQJ01S0244097.1:1493-13285 GCA_010110895.2 Picea sitchensis
CTGTTAGATGTAAAGCAAGATGATGTGTGTGTTCCTTGCTTCTGACCTCGCTGTTAGACGTAAAGCAAGATGACTCCTTGCTTCTGACCTCACTGTTAGACATAAAGCAAGATGATGTGTGTGTTCCTTGCTTTTGACCTCGCTGTTAGACGTAAAGCAAGATGATTCCTTGCTTCTGACCTCCCTGTTAGACGTAAAGCAAGATGACTCCTTGCTTCTGACCTCACTGTTAGACGTAAAGCAAGATGATGTGTGTGTTCCTTGCTTCTTACCTCACTATTAGATGTAAATCAAGATGACACCTTGCTTCTGACCTCGTTGTTAAATGTAAAGCAAGATGATGTGTGTGTTCCTTGCTTCTAACCTCCCTGTTAGACGTAAAGCAAGATGACTCCTTGCTTCTGACCTAGTTGTTAGACATAAAGCAAGATGTGACTTACACTAAGCTACCAACTTAACAACTGTGACATAGAGCCAGTTTAGTACTGTGATGGGCCAACCTAGTGCTGTGATGAGGTATCACTTTATACTGATACATATTGATGCAGATGATGATGGAATTCCTTTGAGAATGATGATGATGCTGATGAAGAAAACTTCCGATGATTTATAGATACACCAACCAAGATGATATTGATGATGTTGTCCTCCCATTTGATGTTGTTGATGATGTTGTCCTCTCTCTCTCGCATGATGCTGCTGAAGAATACCCTTCTTGTTAAGGGGGAGTGTTGAAATATTGTAACTGCAAAGAGTATTCTTATTATTATTGATATATTATTCATAGGATCAATCCCCAATGTGGATTGATCGTGTCGTTTATTGTAATAAGACCAAATCCCCTTTTGCGGATTGGTCAAAAGACAATTATAATAGGCAGAATAAGAAGTTGGCCCTAACAATTAATAAAGAGACCCAAAAATATAATAAAGGTGGGTTTACCCACCCAGATTGAGAAGTCGGCCCTGCCAGTGAAGAGACGCTTCACACGTGCCAGAACTTGTATAAATAAAGGAGGCTAGCACCTCATTTGATCACAACTCACTTGCTCAGTTTGAGAGACAAGTACTGATTTGTTACTGGCAAAGGAGAGAGAGAGTGGCGCATATCTTGGAGAGGACTTTCTATTTTAGCATAGAGATCTCTTGGCATTGTATTGGCTATCTATATTAAGGAAGTTTTGCTGGGTTTTCTTCCCCTAGAAGGTTTCCTAGGATAAATGTTGTGTCTCTTGTGATTGTGTATTTCTCAGTGATCTTGGATTATGCTGTTGTTATCTAATGAAATGCAAACATCTATAATAATGGCTTAAAAATTAACAATCCCATGGTTATTGGAGAGCACGGGTTGAAGTAAAATCATCTTTGGGAAGAGTGAGAGTCAAGAATACAAGGGAGAAGAAGGAAATTCGTATGGCCAAAGAGGAAAAATTTTGCATGCAATTTTTGCGCAGTAAGAGAGGAGTTGAGTGCTAGGAATAGCACCAACCATGATATGCTTGAAGGCAACCATTGTTTGGCTATGTGTTATGCTGGAAATAAGGTTTGTGTGCCTATAAAATAGGTTGTAATCCTTTAGTGTGTTTCCTATCAAGGAAATGGCTCAAGAGCCTTGTGAAGGTTATTGTGAACACTCTTGAAGCAACGAAGAGATTCTTGGCCAACCTAGTGCACTGGAGGCCTTGATAAATGAATAGTACATCCCGATGGATTGAGAGAAATGAAGGAGGTACATTCCTTGGGTTGTGTAGGTTGTGGGGAAGAGAGTTGGTGGATTGGAATTGTTGTTGGATTTTAGAACCTCAGTTTGGGGCCAATGTGTGTGGAGAGTGGATAGTCAAAGGACCAGATCTCCTTGTGGACTCATAGCCTCAGATCGCGGGTGGCTTGTTGTTGAGAGAAAATGAACAACAACACATATGGCTGGGAGGTTCATCCTTCACATGTAGCTAGTTGGTTATTTATATAAACAGATAAGTTTTGGTTGTGTTTATTATGATTATTCTGCTCTATAAATGTTTTATTTGAATGACTGTGTATTGGTCGTGTGCTTACTAGATGCATTCACGTTTTTATATATGCTATTAAATGCATGGGTAAATCAACATGTTTTATTTTTTATATATATGGGGGAATTTTTAACTTCATTTTAGCAAGCTAAGTTGTTTACTACAACGACAAGACTCAACATGGGTGTTGGGTACGTTACAGAGTGGTATCCGAGTTGTAGGTTACAACACCGAGCCTTCAAGGGCCTGTTACAAGACAAAATTTCTTGGGTAAAATTGTCTTTTCATTCTTCAATATGAGAGGTATATAAAGAACTTGAATGTTGAGCTTACTTTGTAAGCAGTTTATCATCTTTAAGCAACTAGCCTTTGAGCTTTGGCTCTCACCAATTGCTTATCTGGTGATTAAATGACAAATTATTGGATTATTTTATGAGAGTTAAAGTTATCACATATAAAGCTTTTACAAAGACAAATGAGAACATGCTATGAGAACATGATACATCTATTTTTCTTGCAGAACAATTGGCTTTGCCTCATAACCAAGGATTAGGACTGAGTTGCTAGAATGAAAGGAAATTATGGTTTGTTGATATTGGTATGTTACAGAATGGAAGTTAACTAAAAGTTCTTGAGTGAAATTAATTAATTACTATGGGTTAACACTGTCATTCAACCATGGAAACCATGTTCAAGTTAACCTCCATGGTCTTGGCATTCCAATGAGATATCTCTTTCGAGATTTGGGCATCAAAATCCACAGTTATTCCTTCAAGGAAGACAACACACAATACTCATTGATCTATCCCTCACATGGATTCCTAGTCATCGATTTGTGATCTGTATTGTTCTTTATACCACATGCATTAGGGAAGGTTTTCATAACTTGTTTATAAGAAAAAGGGGACGCTTTGTTACGTGTGTCTGAAGCATGGAGAGCTAGAGAACCTTGCGGAGTTTGTCCAAAGTTTAATTTTTTATTGCCACATCAGCACTAGTCGCTATGCTCAGTCAGTGCCAAGTAATCTACCATACATACCAGTTGTCAACGCGTGATAGGTCTGTCTCATTTTCGTGTGTCATTGGAAGAGTGGTGCAGGGGTGAAACCACCACGTGAAAATTCGTTCACTGGATCAGAGTCGATTGGAGGAGTTGGATAGAATACTCGAGTGCAATGGTTGGTTGCTCGGTGGGTGGTTAGTTGTCTGAAGGGAGCAACTGGAAGGTTTTTCTAACCAGTGCCCATTGGACAGGACTGAAGTCGAATTGAAGTTTCACGAGGGTAGGGGGAAACCTATCTCGATGGCCTGGTGGACCGTCCTGGATTCGATGGTAGTTTGTATGGAAGTTTGTGCAGGGTGACCAGTGGCCCTGTGGTTGATGGACCGGACCGGAAACATATAAAAGTGAGGAGAAGGGGAAACATTACTCGGTGACCAGTGGCCCAGTGTTAGAGCCATGTTAGTGCCACGTTCTCAAGGCCATGTCAGTGCCACACCATTAGCCACAGACTAGGTACCATCCAGTTTATCCAATATGAAGTGGATATGTGTCAGAACCTGAGTAGGGAGAATCCCTTATGCACTGAGATGACTTTTAGTGCCATGTCATTCCATGGGTTGTGTTATGGTTTGTCCATTTGTCATGAGGATAATGTGCCACATGTCTTGGATAGTCAAATTTCTACCACATAATTTTGTCTGAGGTTGGAGGAGGTGATGACGTTAGTCGGCACATGTCGTTCCATGTCATTGTGCCACATGTCTTTGGTGCTAGCTGGACCACCAAATGAGACACTTTAGGAAGGACTTATGGATTACCCTGGGATCTCGGTGCTCGGTGGGGTGAGTTTCTTGTTGGGGTAAGGTTCTTGGTGGGGTGAAGTTCCTAGTGGTGATATGGTTCTAGGGACCGAATAATCAGCTTAGAGACAACCGGGAAGTTTTTATTCATGTTAGTTGTGGGGATCCACCAGATATTAGTGATTATTTGGGAATAGAACCGCCTCTGAGTCACGTCATTGGTTGTGTAATGTACCTTCCAGCTATTGGCTCGAGACATGCCACGTCAAAGGGATTGTGTGTCCCGACACATCAACACCTTGGTAGTGCCACATTTGATGGTACGGGTGGCGAGGACCACATCACTTGATTAGTACAGGGATAGGTCCACGTGTACACCAGTGGAATGGTGATTTCATCCAGTGCACGTGGGGGGGGGGGGTCCACGTGGAGGCCAAGTCTGATAAGAAGACTTCAACAAAAGGGGAAAAGTGCCGATAAAACTTTAGAAGGGAATAACGTTTTCCTCTGAGCTTGGAATTAAGCAAACAAATAGTCGTTGGAAATATCTTGGAGATAAGAATCCATATATCCACCCAACATTGTGAATTGAGTAGCTAAACTCACAAGGAATTAGAAGGAAGATGATTGTTGACCTTAAAAAAATAAAATAAATAAATAAATTGTGCATATGTTTCCAGAATTGTAAATTATAGTTTTTAGCTAAAAACAATGTGGTTGTATGAAAATTGCTCAGAAACTTAAGGTTATTTATGTAACATAGAAGGTTTATAAGGAGGTCTATATATATGTGGAATATGCAAGAGGAATCTATAGGTATGAGGAAAAAGGTGGGGATAGTTCTTCAAAAATGCATTGGTTTCTTTAGGAAGCTGGAAAGATCAAATTTCTTGGTGCGGTGAGCAGTTTGGAAGACCTTTAATGAATTTTTATTTGAAAAAGTAAATAAATAAAAATATTTCTAGATGGAAAATGTGCATATCAAATGTGGATGCTAGGTAAGAAACCTCATCCACAATTTATGATAATGCATGAGAAGTAGGTACACATGAAAGCTGAAAGGATGATTTATATAGCGGGTGAAAGAGGTTGGACTTGGTATTAAGGATGAGAAGATATACTTGAATAAAGAGTGTTATGTCAAGGATTATTTGAAATATTATCAAGGGCCAGTAATGAGCAATGTTAAGAGATGAATCCAGGTGCAACCCTGAGGGTTTGGGAATCCAAGAAGATAGTGGTCTAATAAAGAGGTCCATAATGCATATACGAAGGTAAGGTGCATTGTATCTAGAAATTATTCTATGAACAATTAGAGAAGTGCATCCCTTGTGTTAGTGTGCTCATTGGAAATAGGGTGAAAGAATAAATCACTCAGTGAATGAGAGAGTGAAAAGTCCATTGTGTGCATATTTGTTCTAGATGGATGCAATTAGACTCCAATGAGAGGTAATCCATAAAAATTAATTGGATTATGGAATTGGAAAACACCCATGCATAGTTGAGATAAGTGGAAAAAGGTATCATAAGTGGATGTCAAGCTAGTTGGAGTATATTGCAGCACTCAAAGAACTATGACAACAATGAAAGGGGATTACTCATGCATATATAGAATGTTGAGTACATTTCAAGGGTATTGAGTGTATATCCAAGGTACAATGGGATGGAAAGTCAAGAAGAACACAAATAGGGAGGTGGTATTTAGAAAGGAAAATTCCTAAGAAGACACATAAGGAAGAAAATGCTTCTATGCTTGACATGGTATGCAAAAGAGATGGAACCTAAAAGGAACTATCTCAATTGTACAAGGAAGATGGTCAAGCATGTACAATTGTTTGAGGAATCAAAGAGATGCAGATGGAAGTGCAAGGCGGAAAAACATGATTCTCTACATAAAGGAAGCAATTGTGAGATGGAAACACTAGTGTACATATTGGTTGGAAATGCAAGTCATCCAAGTTGGGCTTCATTAGGAAATAATAATAAAGTGGAAATATAATTTCCATGAAGAGAAGTCGGCCCATAGAAATAATAAAGTAAGTTTGAAGACCAAGAATAATAAATCAGCCCCAATTAGGTGCCCATATTAGTATAAATACATGTCTGGGTCGGTTCATTTGTACAACCACATAGTTCTCCTTCTGGAGTGTGCACTAGGTAGCTACAATTGCAGTAGTTTCATTATTTTTGGTCTCTGGTTCTCTTGGAGAGTGTGCCCCACTCGGGGAAGGATATTCTTGGTGTCTCTTGGTGATTTCACTTGTGCACTACCTCTAGAGGAGTTGTGCTAAGGTTGTGTGGTGTTTCTCAGTTGCTTCATTCTAGTTATCAATAGCATTTGTAGTTGCAATAGCAGTGGCATCGGCTCTGTGGTGCCAATTCTAGTGATGAACCTATCTTGGTGCTAACTTTGTGGTGTGCTATCTTGGTGCCAGTTATGTGGTGTTGATCAGTTATCTACCCTCGTTAGGGTTTGACAAGAAGAAGAGATAATTATTTGTTATCAGGGTTCTTCATTGTTGGTTTTCTCTTGTGATTAGAGCTTGTTCATGGTTGTATTGGAATATTCTCTCTAAGAAAAGTTGGATATGTTTTTCCCCGAGTTTGTGGTTTTCCCAGGATAAATATTTTTGTCTTCTTGTGCTTGTTAATCTACTACTTATATATTTCAGAATATGATTAATTGAATTCTATGGTAAATCTAACGTTAACGAAACTAATGAAAACCTAACAAGATAGTCCCATGAGGAGGGAATATATAAAGACCCCGTTTAAAGGTCAGATCCATGATTTGAGGATAGTTGAGAGCTACACAGTGGAATGCAAAGGATTTAATTTTTGTATTCCACGAATCATGGATTACATTCTAAAAACATGCATGTGTGGAAGGCTACATATTTTGAAACAATTATTAATGGTATCAATTTCGGGCATAAAGTAGAGGCAAGGAAACTGCCTCTATTATAATGGTGTAAAGATGAAAAACATGACAATGCATAAGGTTACAAAGATCTAGAAGATTCAAGGGCGACCATATACAAAAACAACAAAAATAAATAGATAAGCGAAAATAAAAATGCATTGAAGTGCATGATAGAAGTGATGCATGATGCATATGATAAACATATAATACATGTGCATGATAAGATTTAATGCTTAATGCATATTGATGTGTGCTTTTGTATATGGACATGCTTGTAGACTAAGAGTAGTTTGTTGATATATATATGATGTTGTGATATTTGAATAAGACTAATGATGGATTGTGTATGATACAAGTGATGCATGATGCATATGATAAACATAGAATACATGTGCATGATAAGATTTAATGCTTAATGCATATTGATGTGTGCTTTTGTATATGGACATGCTTGTAGACTAAGAGTAGTTTGTCGATATATATCGATATATATATTGATGTGTGCTTTTGTATATGGGCATGCTTGTAGACTAAGAGTAGTTTGTCGATATATATATATATATATATATATGTGTGTGATATTGTGATATTTGAATAAGACTAATGATGGATTGTGTATGCAGGAAATTCATGGATGAAGATGTTGATGTTGATCAAGGGTTGGTAAGGGAGCCTGAGAGTTTCTTCAAGGTACCAATTGATCAGGTAGCATCAATTAATGTAATAACAATCATGCAAGTATGCATTTGGGGTTGTTTATGATGCATAAATGTTGAAGGGAATTGAGGTAAGAATTCCCTCAATCAAATTTTAATATTGAATTGGTGTGCAAAGGCACAGGGCTTGGAATATACAAGTTATATTGATGCTTGAATGAATTTATACAAAATTTAATTGCATATTGTGTTATGTTGGTTATGAGATCATAACTAAGTTAAGTTATGAGATATTACTCATATTGTAGCAATGAATGCCATTAGAGGTGGCCATGTGTGAGGCCATGATGTGGTTGGAAATGGAATGGCTATAGCTCCATATAAGCGCATGATGGTTTTCTCCCTGTATAACCGATGTTTGGGCTGCAACCTCTTTGCCGACATGGGATAGAACTAAGAGAATTATAATCCTAGTGTTGTGTAAGGGTTGAAGAGGAAGGTATCCAAATGATGGTACATGTAAATGGGGAAGAGTTTGGATAATGTATTAAGGTGTTGGATAAACTTTTCAACTCACATGGTGGAATACATGACATGAACCTATGGTATTCCAGAGTCACTGCATGGATGCATTGTGTGTATGTGGCCATGAATTGGCACGTTGGTTTGATTTATTGGTAAAGTTTATCTGCATCATGAAATGATTGGTGTGTTGATAATGCATGTACAAGAATGATAGTTTCACTCCATTTTAATATGAATAATGAATGGAAATGATTGAATTGTTGGTCATATACAATTTTGAGATCCTTTCATGAACTGTTTTAAATGTCCATGAGTGCTACCAATTTGTTTGGATGCATTAAAGTCGATAAAATGCAGGGAGAATGGTCTTGGACATGAAAATGGTGTAATTCCATGAAGAAGACTGATGCCTGCAGCTGAAAGAGCCAAACACAATGAGCAAAAATATCATGCTTGGGAATTTTTTTATTTTCCCTCTATAAAATAGTTTCGAAAATTAATCATTGGAAATTTTTATGATATGATAACAATTTGTTTGGCTGAGTGAAAATTAAGAAAACAAAAAATTGTAGGTAGAGTGGTCTTGGATATGGCAAGGAAGTGAGCCTTAAGGAAGGATGATATCTTCAACTACAAGAGCCAAACATAATGAGCAAAAAACTCATGATTGGAAATTGTATTTTCCTATATAAAACAAATTTGAAAATTATAATTGAAATTTTTATGATGATGTTTCATATTGACTACAAGTATATTATGCAGATGGGATGATTTCCACAGGTTATAGATTGTGAGTGGAAGTCTAGAGGAAAGTTGGCATTCGTCTGTGTAAGGACACCTTGGCAAGTGATCAATCGCTTGAGGAGTTGTATAACACTGAAAGGGATGCCTGAACCTAGAAGGTGAGTAGAACATGAAGAAGCAAGTTGTCATGCTTGTGGAAGAAGGAACTTGTCAAGATTGCAAAAGAACCAAGTTGTTAGGCCTGAAGAATGAAATCATGTGTAGGAGTTGCACTGTTGAAGAACCATGTTGGCAGGCCTGAAGAGTGAACTCATGTGTGAGTTTCACTGCAACAACAAGGTTGTTGCTAGTTATTTTCCTGTTATTTTTCCTAGCAACGAGTTCCCTTGAATTCTTAGTAGTAAGATTCTTGGTTACATGTGCTAGAGAGGCCCCGATAAAAAAATGGTGCAGCCCAATAGATCGAGGATAATGAAGGGGGAAAATTCCTTGGGTCAACCCTGATAAAAGAGCGGTACGTCCCGATGGACTGAGAGCAGTGAAGGGGGCACATTCCTTGGATTGGGAAAGTGTGTGGAAGAGAGCTGGTGGAAAATGAGATAGTTCTAGGAGAAGTCCAGTGGATTATGTATCTATGTTTTGGGGCCAAAGCGCCTATGTATCTATGCTTTTGGGGCCGAAGTGCCTATTTATTTATGGTTTTGGGGTCAGAGTGCCTATGCATTTGTATTTAGGCTAGAATGTTTGTGTAATGTTAGGCTGAAGAGCCTATATGTTGATTAAAGGTCAAAGAGCTTAGGATTGTAATTGTATATACACATGTGGGGTGTTGTGCACTTAGGACAATGCAAAAATAAGGGGAAGGGGAATGTAACATCCATGGTTTTAATCCCCACAAATTGTAACGTAATTGTATAAATGTGAATTAGGCTCATGAGCTACTATGATTGGGGAAAAGGGCCCATATTAATTAATATGGTCGGGGGCCAAATTGTATATTATGACCATTGAAATGATTAAAAAAAGTAGTAATCATTGGTTGCGATACGAGAGGGATGAAAACGATGGGGGGATATGATTCCACAAGAGAGAGGGGTCCAAGGAGGAATTATTCATGGGTATTAATCCAACTCACATTTATGAAATTATTATCACTGTGTCAACCTTTTAATTTGTTATCGAGTGTTCCCCAAAGACAATCATTTAAATCATGTAAGAGGGTGGGTGTGAGAGGTGAAATCCCATAGTTATTGGAGATCATGGTATAAATTACAATCATCTTTGGGAAGAGTGAGAGTCGAGAAAATAATGGATAAGAAGGAAATTCGTATGGCCAAAGAGGGTAGTTTTTCCATGCATTTTTTGGGCAGCAAGAGAGGAGATGAGTGTCGGGAAGAGCACCATCCATGATATGCTTGGAGGAATCCATTGTTTGGTTGTGTGTTATGCTGGAAATGAGGCATGTGTGCCTCTAAAACATTATGTAAGTCTGTATTGCATTTCCTATTGAGGAAATGGCTCAAGAGCCTTGTGGAGGATGTTGTGAACACTCTTGAAGCAACTGAGAGATTCCTGGACAACCTAGTGCACTGGAAGCCCCAATAAATGAATGGTACAACCCAGTGGACTGAGAGCAGTGAAGGGGGTACATTCATTGGGTTGTGCAGGTTGTGGGGAAGAGAGTTGGTGGATATGAACTGCTGCTGGAGTTTGGAACCTGGGTTTGAGGTTATTGTGTGTGGATAATGGACAACTAGAGGACCATATCTCTTTGTGGACTCATTGCCTCAGCTTGGGGGTGGCCTGATGTTGAGAGAAAATGAAAAACAACGCATTTCGCTGGGAGGTTCATCCTTAATACGCATCCAGTTGGATATTTATATAAAAAGATAAGTTTTTGTTGTGTTTATTATGATTATCCCATTGTGTAAATGTTTTATTTGAATGATTGTGTGTTAGTTGTGTGCTTACTAAATGCATTCATGTTTTTATATATCCTGTTATATGAATGAGTAAATCAACATGTTGTTTGTTGTAATTTTTATGGGCTTGTGGCCCCTTGTTATATATATATGGGGGTGTTTTTAACTTCATTTTAGCATACTAAGTCATTTTTCGCAGCGACAGGACTCATAATGGGTGTTGGGTATGTTACGTTTATTTTCTTTTCTCCTCTTCTCGACTTTCCTCCTTAGCTCGGCTCTTCTTGCATATCTCTCAACTCTTTTTCTCCTCTACTCTTCTGGTTCCATTCTCTTCTCACCTCATCTCATTTTTTTTGGGATCCATTATTTCTCTATGCTTCCCCCTTCTTTCCACCTCCACCCCCTTCGCATAGGTGGGTTTCATTGGCCATTTTTTCTAGCTCCATGCACACCAACCCCTTCTCCACAAACAATATCTTTATCGACACAGGGATTTCTTCTAATAATCTCCTTGTAGAGTCAACTGTAAATTTTCTTTCGAACTCATTGAAGGAATAATTGCACTCAATAGAAAAATCAATAATATACCCTTATTTCACACACTCAAACCAAAATTAAATAGCTCTACCACACTTATTATCCACAAATTTGAGCCTATTGACTGTATTTTGGTCCCAAACTAGTGATTCTTGGGCTCCCCATGCAGAGTTAATCTATGTTTGCCTCCTTATCCACTCATAAAATAAACAAGGAAACTCAAAAAAGTGTTGATTAATTGGGTTGGTTGTCATTGATGTCAACCCTTGAAGAAAGTCTGATAGTGAATTCCGGTAGCACAAAGGTTTGGGTAATGGACCCAAGTTTGTTTGATGTATAATGGTATGAGTTTTGATATATTTTCAGGTAAGACTATTCTAGATCGATAATACATGTCATGCCATTTCCGGTGGTATGTGGAATGTCACATAACTCCTCACGGTTTGAGAGTTATGAGCTTACGAAGTTGAAGGACCCTCATATGATTGGCTTGAAACCCCAAAAGGTCAAAGAAGTCAAAGTGCTTCCAAAGAAGAAATTATTTAAATAATAAAGTGAAGTGACAAAGTCAAAGAGAATTATTTAAATAATAAAGTGAAGTGACAAAGTCAAAGAGGATTATTTAAATAATAAAGTGAAGTGACAAAATCAAAGAGGATTATTTAAATAAT
>SNQJ01S0244099.1:0-13220 GCA_010110895.2 Picea sitchensis
GAATGTGTGATTATAGCAGTAACGAGATATGTTTCACTCTGTATTTTAAATGTGTTTAATTTTGCTTAAATGCATGTGGTTATATTGGCCTGTGTTTATTATTAAAAGAGTGTACATAATATTACAAGATCGCGTTAAACCTCTTGGTTCTTTAAAAAGGTACACTACAAATTAGTATCAGAGCAATTGGTACACTACATTAAGTACCTAACATTGAATACACAATAGATCCACAAAGCAATATAGAAGAAACCACACTTTATTATTGAAACCCTTGAGGTAGGGAAACACCATACAATGGATCCTATTATGTAAGGGATCCTCTCATGTTCACTTTCCTCTTCGAGGGGGGAATCCTCCTATTGAGCTACCACTCCAAATACAATACTCTCTTCATATCCCATTACATTGCTTGAACCCCTTTATATACTGCTACCATCACCTAAGAACATTCTAGAGGAGGAATCTTCTTGAAGTAGAACATTCTAAGAAGTCCTCTTACATTTATTATATCTAACTACCCATTTATTATATCTAACTACCATAGTGGGCCTTATTTAATAATATAGTGGACCTAGTCCACTTTACATTGAATGACCTCCATTATTATCACTATGGGCCCTCTGGGCCCCCCACACTACCTCTCTAGCTACCTTACATTCCATCCCCCTTATGAAAGTGTTGTCCTCAACGCTTGATGTACAACCATATACCAAGGTCCCATGGATAAGTGTGGACCATAGTGATGAAGTAGACTAGAGAACTAGGGTCCCATTGAGAAATGGTAACCACCATACTGAAGTAGTCCAACTGCCATTATAAACCAGGGTCCCATGTCCAATTGCTCATGTGAACCCCACATGGAAGATATCGGCACCCATTAACCAACTGAAAATGATGCTCCCAATACTGACACCTATCATGTGGATCCAAATATGAATATCCATCCACATAGTGGGAGATGATCAAATATGAATCTGGAAGGAACAATACCATTGTAGAATATGCAGGCTAGACGCTGGTAACTAGCTCCTGATGTGGGACATTGATGTTCTCTACAAAAAGTGGAGTAGAGTCATCAAATAAAATATGAAAGTGGTTGTCATCCCAGAAATGACAACTATCCATATACCAATCATCACAATCGGCCTCAAAATCATACCAAGCATATATTTCTTGATTATATTCATCCCTGATGTCTTCCATAAGAAATCTCTCTTGCATGCTATCCGATGAATCTTGAATACTACGAAAACTATCATTGAGGCCATCTAGAAGGTCATGCAATCTAGCATCCAATGTATCATAAAATTGGGATTTGAATGCTTCAGTAATTTGTAGAATTTATTTGAGGGTTTGAGAGGAAATAGCCATCCAAGCACCCTTTGAACTCTTTGGTCCCACAACTGTCTTGAAAAAACCCAAAAAATGGAACAATAAGTTATGACAGAAAATCGCGGCTTTTTCTGGAAAAACCCTAAAAAACTGTTGAATTTAAAATGCTCATAACTTCACTTATCGGACTCCGTTTCGGTTGATTTATTTTTTGAAATTTGATGAAATTGTGAGAGGAATGCAGATCTGTAATTTTTTTGGGCAAATTCGGCCTCCAGCTTCTACAGAAATAAAAAGAAATACCGTCCCGCCATCCACGGAAAAAACCCTGAAATTTGCAGATTTTAAAACTTCAATATATTGACTTCTCAGACTCTTTTTCAGACGATTTGTTTTTTCAACTTGGGTGGTTTTCTGAGAGGAACTCCGATATAAACCTGTTTCTGCAAATTTTTCACAAAAATATATCGAAAGTTTATGGAATGTCGTGGCCCTTTTTTTTTCTTCTCCGAAGAAAAAAAGTCTGCAAAAATAAAAAATATTTGCCCACAATGTATGCCAAGGAAAGTGCTATGATACCACTTGTTATGAACCTGAATAGATATATAAATATAATCACCACAAATACTGAATACACAATAGATTCACAAAGCAAGATAGAAGAAACCACACTATATTATTACCATACCCTTGAGGTAGGGCAACACCATACAATGGATCCTATTATGGAAGGGATCCTCTCCTGTTCACTTGCCTCTTCGTGGGGGCATCCTCCTATTGATTTATCGCTCCAAATATAATACTCTCTTCATATCCCATTGCATTGCTTGAACCCCTTTATATAGTGCTACCATCACCTAAGAACATTTTAGAGGAGGAATCTTCTAGAAATAGAACATTCTAAGAAGTCCTCTTACATTTATTATATCTAACTACCCATTTATTATATCTAACTACCATAGTGGGTCTTATTTAATAATATAGTGGACCTAGTCCACCTTACATTGAATGACCTCCATTATTATCATTATGGGCCCTCTGGGCCCCCCCACTACCTCTCTAGCTACCTTACAAAAGCTTTCATTTAATCTCCTGATTGCCCAAAATCCGCCCGTCACCTTATCAGTTGTCTTCCAAAGGTCTCCATGACTTCCTTCTCCCAACTTTTCTACAACAACATAACGATCTACCATAGCTCTTTGAAATTCAAAAATAGACAACTTCTCGCTAAGCATTCGATCAATTCAATTGTAGGTTGTCATGGTTGTTTATGTCTATATATGGTAAAAAGAAATATTCCTTAAGGGTACGCGGGCGAAGTAGTGGAATTTTGTTTTTGTTTATAAGGCTTTGGGACCGCATCCAACGTTATTAAATCATAACGTTGGGACCGCATCCAACGTTAAATTAAGGCTTTGGGATAGCATCCAACGTTACACCCAACACCTTATCAATTTACAAAACCATATATTATAAAATTAATCAACACCTTCACCACTATACTTAATCAACACCTTTACCACTATATTCTTTAACTATAATGTGTTACAGCATGTACATAGAATATAGTATATATAGTTTAAGGGGTTAGCTCAATTGTTTGTTTTCAATATTATTAAATAGTTGATTGGATTATGAATTTTTTAAATTACACATATTAATTAATATCAATTAATTTATTAGGAATGTTAAATGTGAAAAAAAAATCTCTTAAATTTTCTAATGATTTTTTTTTTTTTTAATAGATAACACATTCATATGTAAAATATTAAAATGCACTTTTAAATTTAAAGTCATTTAAAAGTGTATGTTACACTAAAGATGTTATATCATTTTCATTCATTTCACCAAACTTACTTTTAGTAATATGTATTTATAGTTTTATGATTTTTTAATAATTTGATATTTGTTTTCTAAATTTTATATACATAATGCTTGTTGTTCATGTGATTAGTAATAAAAAAAAAATGTGTTGAACCCAGGGGCTTTGCAAAAGTGGAATAGACATAGACTTGGTATGTATGTTTTATATAAGGAATAGGAGGCTTTGCAAAAGAGAAATAAATATAGACTTGGTAATAATTGGTTGACATCTTCGTTCAAAGACACAACATAATCAATTATAGTTATTCAAGTCACATTTTACAATCTCACATGGTTGTTAAAGAAAAGTCTACTAAGGAGAAGAAGACGATATCGTGAAGCTCTGAGACTAAAATTTAGTTCCTAGTGGGTTGTATTGTAGGTTTCTTAAGGTATATCATGTGAGTCGAAGGGGGAACTCTAATTTGTCTTAATGTATGTCGAGTGAGTCAAAGGGGGAACTCTTATTTATCTCACAATGATTCTGGATAATCCTACTATAGAGGCTTGGAACTTTGGCGAGAAATGTGGATAGGCAGTGTTAGCACTAAGAATCACCCTCGGACTGTTAGAGGATATGACCTCTTTTGTTGATGCACTTCATCCAGAATTTCATGTGTTTTGACATTGTTGAACTGAGTTCTATCCATTTGACACCACATTTAAAAATTGTATCATAAACTTTTTAATGGGTACTCGGCTTATCCTCTATTGCTCTTCCTTTTTTTTTTTTTTTAAATAAAAAAGGTGTAGTACCTGCTATAGTATATTAACTCAAAACTTTGACAAAGTACACAGCTTCAAAGCTATAGTCACCAAAAAATGTTGCCGGTAACCGGAAACCAGCATTATTGGGAGGCACCTAACAGTTTATACAGTAATATATTCAAGAAAAAGACATCTGTCCTGCCCGTGGGAAACCAGGACAGATGTCGGTGGTCCAGAGAAACATATAGCAATTAACACATATAAACAAGAACCTGGAGAGCCGGGAAGCCTAGGCATCCGGTGACGTGTCTCTCCCCTCAGCATCCGTCGAAGTGTCAAAAGCTTGCATGCACATGGGGCACTTACGCTGAACTGGGGCCCCGGAGAGTGCGTCGAGGAGCAGATCTAATCGTTGTCCCATAGTGAGAGCCCTGTGTTCCAAGTCCGCGATGTGGCTGCGGAGCTCGAACACCAAGGTCAGGTGTTCATTGTTGAGGAGGGGACCATGCGTTCCGCCACCCTGGACACTAGGAGGAGCATTCCTCCTATCCTCGTCTTTGCCATTGTCAGTCGTTGCCTTCTCGACTGTCATCGACTTTTCCAACTGCTCAGCATCTGTGGCCTGTTGGTCACTTAACCATGGAATTTCTTCAACCAAGCAACCAGGAAGGTCATCGACCTTAGTCGGGGCGCTATTGTTATCCTGCCTGGTGAGCGTCTCCCTGGTGCTTGGCTTCTCATTGCATATCAGGTCCCCGATTGACGGGTCCTCCTCCACAACACAACCAGTAAACCAATCCACAGGTTCGGTCGTCTTCTTCGCTCTGCTGCTGCCAGCGTCTTGCTCGACAATAGAATTGAGCACCGCCCGTCCCTCAACCCGTGCCTTTTTCCTGAGGATGGAAGAGGCCAAAGCCAAGGCCCATTCGAGCTCCTCCTCCCTGCGCCTCTGCGCCTTGTGTGCTTCCCAGGCAGAACCTCGACGAGGTGTGCCTCTTCGCCTGACCATATTCCCAACGCAAATGCCAGTTAAGAGCAAAACAGAGTTAGAAAAGGACCAATTCGAGAGCCTCTGCGAGTGCCGAGCGCTGGAAGGCCAGCTCTGTCGGAGACAGAGAACCCACCAGCCCTGGAAGAACTCCCTAGAATACAGATAGAAGGCGGTAATTGACCCAGCTATTGACACACCAAGAGCCTTCCTCCTTTGCTCGAGCTCCAAAGAAAAATTATAATCAAACTGTCTGCTCCTCCTTCCTTCCATACTAGCCATGAATTCATATGCGCATGGGATGTTAATTACCGCGCGAGGGAGGAGTACCTCCTTCAGCAGTCCTCTGCTATGGCCGTCCATCAGCGTTAAATGTCGCGCGAGGGTGGCGGTCATCAGCATTTAACCATCGCTGAGTGCGAGTCCAGGTGGCTCATCGGCTCCTCCGCGTGTCACCCCATCCGGGGTATTGCTCTTCCTTATTGATCCACCCTTTAAAATTGATTTAATTTTTCAGGCTCGAATGGTTGATGTAAAAGACCTTTTTAGTGATGTTAATGAAACAGAACATACTCTGGTTTTGATGTATCAGATCTGATGAAATCTTGTTTAATGGAAGTTATCTTTCTTTTTGTCGTCTTAATCTCTCTCTGTTAAGAACTTGAATAGATCTACAAATATAATCACCACAAATACTAAATACACAATAGATCCACACAGCAAGATATTTAAAAAAAAATATTTAAAAATATGGCATAGATATATAATTTAAATTTTCTTCATCATTAATAATTAATAGTTTCATGTAGGTTCAAGAGTATTGGCATTGGAATATAGAGGAAAATCAACCATGTCTAAGTTCATGAATTACAAGCATTTAATATAAAGGAATGAATACTATACCATAGGGCCATGATTGGATATGATTATTTTGTTAATTTTTTTTATAATGAATGAGAGAGAAAAAATCATAAATGAGGATAGCATCCATGTAAGGTGTGAAATATTTTAAAGTGGGGGCTAACTATTTTGGTTTATGTATCATAATGGTATTCATGTCAAAGTAGGAAATTAAATTTTCATTATGAAGAATTAGTTATAATATTATTAAAAAAAAATTATTCTTAAATATCATTTTACTCAATTATGTGGTGCAAATTTGTAGAAAATATTTTCCATGTCTATGTAAATGATTTGTGTTATATGTAGTTGTTTTTTATTTTACATGGTTGGTGTATGTATGTGTTTGTTGTCAGGGAGGAAACTCAAAGAAATGGATAATGTAAATAGATAAATATATTAGATACATGGAAAACATGATTGTTTATTCAACCCAATACACAATTGCAATTAATTAACCAAGTAAATTATCAAATTCTTTTAAACATTATCACATTTATTTTTAATTAATTAACCAAGTAAATTATCAAATCATTTATCAAATTATTTTAAGGATTATCACAATTATTTTAAATGACAATTTGGAAGGATTGAAATTCGTAGTTTGAATATGTGTTAAGATAATTGTTAGAGAAAGAGATAGAGATTGAGAAGAAAGATGTACATGAACAAAGTGTTCATGAGATATAAATTTCATTGTTAAATCTTTTAAAGAAGATATAAAAGTGGTTTATAGATTTGTAAAGATATTGATTGGTTCTCTAAAACAAATGTTTATATGAAAATTTATGTGTTGATAAAAATACTAATTTATTTCAAGGATGGTACCCAAGGTAAACCCAGGATTCTTTATTGAATAATGTCAAATCAACAACAGGGCTAAAATTCATTTCAACAATTTGAATTTGGGTGGGGAGGATAACACTTCATTCCACAACTAAACGAGCTAAACCCAATTGACATCTTTATAAAAATGTTTATGTTAATAAGAAAATACAATTTCATAAATAAATTTATTTTAAGACTAATCATTAGTTTTACAAGCTAACACCTTAAACATATTTTTTCATGTTTTTTTTTTATTTTTTATTATTATGTTACTCTTAAGTCACTAAAACATAATTTAAACATTTTGGAAAATGTTATTTCTAGGCATTTAACATCACTACATGAACTATATTAGGTGATATTTTAATATTTTAATTGAAAGCATATTTAACAACATTTTGAATTTTTTTTTAAATATAGATTAGTGACATTTAACTATCTTTAAACAATATGTTATAAACATAGTTTAATGATATTTAAATGTTGTTAAAAAATGTTTTGTAAAACAAAGTTTAATGCTAGTTTAAACACTTTGTGGTATTTCAAGAGATGTTTAGGGTGAAATCTAGATTTCAATTAGCAACACATAAAAATACCATGTTTTAAATGATTTTTGTCCTCTGTTTTTAAATTCCCAAAAATGTGTTTGTTTTAATGTTAAATTTGGAAACTAATTTCAAAGGATTTACAACGTGTGTTTGTTTGTTTGTTTTAATGTCAAAGGATTTACAACGTTANATATATAACTTTAAAAAAGGGGTGCATGTGAAAAAGTAAAAAATGAAATGGTGGTTTCAAACCCATGGGTTTGGGGTATTTTCCTATGGTATTGGCAATTAATTATTTAATTAATGGACATGTCCCTTCATGAAGGGTCATGAAAAAATATAGAAAGAGAAAGTATTGAGAGAAAGTGACTGTGGGGAAAATGGATGAACAAAGATTGAATATCGTTCCCAAAAGGGAAGAGTTGTGGAATCAGTTCCAGGTCAACTTGGCATTTTCACGATAACTTATGGTCTAAGACGATTCAGAACTTTAAAATTTGAACAAATGGAGGAGATATTGTAGTGTACAAAAATTGATGTTGTTTCTCTATACTTTCTTGAGATATTCCCTATGGAAGTTAGGGTTCTTGAATGCTCCTAAAATCGGTTTTAAATAGGTCAGCTTGGAACTTTCTCTATAACATATTTTCTAGGATGTTTCAGACCTTGAAATTTTGCAGAGATAGAGGAAATATAAATTTTCATATGTTTTCCACTATACATTCAAAGATATTATTTGTGGAAGTTAGGGTTCATGAATGCTTCTGAAATTAGTTTCATACATGTCATTTTGGCATTTTTACTATAACTTCTTTTATAAGACTTTTTAGAATGTGAAATTTTTACAAAATAGAGGAAACATGTAGAAGTACCTTGGGCCAAGGAGGCCACCTAGGGGAATGCCCACCTGAGGTGCACAATTCAATCACCTAGGCGCAACACATTTTCACCTTTTGATGATTAATTAAATATATGTAAATAAATGGTTCCCTCAGTATATAAGGTGAACTGGGACTCAAATAAAGTATTCTTACCTTTTCTCCTGAAGCTATGTGTCTCATTTGTTTTATTTTCTGATTTTGCATTTTATGTTTACTGCAATTTCATTTTTGGGGTTTCTGAAGAATAATCAGTGCACCTTCCTTCATGGTTGCTTCCCGGTGACTCTATTTTCCATGCTTTCACCTTTGAGAGCAATCTTATTCCATTGGATAGCCACTCTCTCAGGGAGAAAATCGTTTCCTTAAATTTATCTGAGGTAGAAGGGAGGGCGCACCAGCCTGGGGTTTGTGCCTTTGTTGGTTTCTCCTTTGTCGAGATGAAGTGAGTGCACCCTCTTATATGGATACACTGAGCTTCTCCCACTAATCCCCGAAGGTCGCACTGATATAGCCAAAGCCTCTTGGCCACTCTCGGATCATCCTGGCTTGGATCTCCATTGCTTGGTCACCCAAACCAATGGTGCGCCCCTATTCAGATTTGTGCCCCTGAGGAGTTTTGGGTCAAAAGTCGGACTATGGATTGTGTGGTCACCTTCTCCTGTAGATCGCCTTCTTGGGTAGATCAATTGGTATCAAAGCCTCAAGATCCATGGAAAATCTTCTGATCTTGAAGATTGAGCCAAATGTTTTTGGGGTTTTCATGAAATAGTCCAGATTTTTCTCGTTCCAGGGTTTACATATTCATGCAAGAAGCTCGACAGATCTCATAAGCCCCAAGGGCACCCAGATATCCATTGCAATAGAGAGGTGTTCCACAGATCTAAAACAATACAGATATCTCCCTCTAGACCAGTTCATCTTCATTGCTTCAAGGTTTTTCATCCTCTATTCCAAAAATAGAGCATGACCCATTTTTCAGCATTGCAAACTAGGGGCACCTTTTATCTTCAACTAGCCTCACAATGCCTCCATGCAAAGATCCTTTGGCAGTCGACTCATATTCCAACATGTCAAATCGTGTCCAAGATCTTGCCTCCATCCTCAATGAGTTGCTCAGAATGCAACAACAAAACAATCCAGACCCCTTCCAATTGGACACTTGAATCCAACTACCCAAATTTTTTGGTCAAACCAATGGAGAAATTGTGGATTCTTGGATCCATAGCCTCTCCACCTATTTCAATACATGTCCAGGCCTTACCAAGGAAAGAAATCTCTATATTGTCGCCTTGCAATTAGAAGGACTGGCACAAACTTGGTGGGATACAGAGCAAGAGAAGACCACATTTGTGATAGAGATTGGGGATTCTACCACATTTGTGATAGAGATTGGGGATGCTCCAGAATCCTCTAATTCCAAACCCATCAGAACCTGGGCTCAACTTTTCAAAGCTTTGAGAAATCGTTTCTACCCACCCAGGTATGTGCAATCCTTATGGATCAAATGGCACCAATTTCGACAACTCCCTTCACAAGGAGTGAAAGGCTACATAGAATTATTTTGCAAGATGTTCTTCTTAATTCATATTCCATATCCGAAAGAGGTACTCATATTAAATTTTGTGGATGGTTTATTAATTAAGTTCCGTCGAGAAGTAGAGTTGTTTGAAAATCCAACTTTAGACAAAACATTTCATAGATCTTTGGCTATAGAAAGGAAAGTCACTCCTAGAGGTCGTACTCCTCAGTCTCTCCCCTACACCAACCCCTCCATCTCTCAACCATCCATCTCCCATCCTTTAGCCCACTTTCCACCTCCTCAGGCTCAAAACCCCACACCCAATGAAAATACAAGGACACCCTGGTTCTCATTCCACAAAACTACTTCACACAATTCATCGAATTGTTGAATCCTCCAAAAATATAAAGACCAACAAAACCCTACTCATTGAGCTCATTGCACCCTCCCAAGTAGAAGATACCAAAGAAGTTCCTCTGGACAATCCCACAGAAGTAGATCCCTCATTGATTCTAATGACCCATGAAGATTCAAACTCATCCACCCAACCCCTCTTCACCCATTACTGCCAAATCAAAAATGCCTTGGCTTTACTGATTATGGACAATGGAAGCCAGAAGAATTTGGTGTCTCAAGACCTTGTCAACTGCCTTAATCTGGTTACTACTCCACATCCACAACCCTATCAACTCGGATGGGTCCAGAAGGATGGCCCTCGCCTCTTAGTTTCTAAGCGATGTTTGGTCACTTTCGCCATAGGCCAATTCAAATATATTGTCCTATGTGATGTCTCCCCCTTGGATTGTGCAGATTTGTTTCTCGGTATCCCATACCAAACCCAAAGAAATGCTATCTATATGGACAAATCCTGCCAGTACAAAATTACCAAAGAAGGCCACACTTATATCTTAACTGCAGCAAAACCCAAACCCCCTACTACCAAAGAACAAATCCCGCGTGTACACTTAAACCAATGTGTCTCTCTCTATTTGATGCACCCAATAACACCAAACAATACCATGCACCCTGTTCCTGAAACAATGACTCCCCTCCTCCAAGATTTTGCAGAGGTATTTCAACCTCCATAGGGACTCCCCCCCTCCCGACACATTGACCATTCCATTCATCTCATCCCCAGATATGCTTTACCTAACGCCCCTACTTACCGGTTGGCCCCAACAGAAACAGGTGAAATGGAAAGACAGTTGATTGACCTCATCAACTATGGAAACATCCAACCTTCATCTTCTCCTTGTACTTCAGCCACATTTGTCATCCCCAAAAGAGATACCTTAGAAAAGCACCTTGTCACTGATTACTGAGCCTTGAACAAAGCCACAATCAAAAAACGTTACCCCCTGCCCCGGATTGAGGAGCTACTTGAAACCCTCCAAGGAGCTAAGTGGTTTACTAAATTGGATTTGACATTTGGCCACCATCAAGTTCGAATGAACCCAGATGATGTTTGGAAAACAGCGTTCAAGACCAAATTTGGTCTTTTTTAGTGGAAAGTCATGCTTTTTGGCCTCACCAATGCCCCAACCACTTTCATGAGGCTCATCAATGACATCTTCAGAGCACATTTGGGTCGATTTGTGGTCATCTACTTAGATGACATTCTCATCTTCAGTCGGACATGGGACACTCGCATGCAACATGTCTGACAAGTTCTCCAAATTCTCCGAGAACACAAGTTACAAGTCAAAGCAAAGAAGTCGTATTTTGGTCAGACTTCAGTTCCCTATCTCGTCTTTGTGGTCAACTCAGAGGGTATTCAACCAGATCAAGCCTACATCCAAGAATTGAAGCAATGGCCTCTACCTTCTTCAGGTAAGGAGCTCAAAATATTTTTGGGTGGCATCAATTTCTATCGTAATTTCAATCCCTCTTTTTCACATCTTGCTCATCCTTTGCATCAACTCTCAAATACTTTTTCTACATTCATCTGGACTAAAGAAGAAACTAGTCACTTTTCTCAACTCAAAGATGCCCTCTGCTCATCTCATATATTACATTTGTCGGACCTCTCCCAACCCTTTGAGATTGAGTCTGATGCCTCACAATATGATATTGGTGTCATACTTAAACAAGGAGGACACCCCATTTCTTACCACTATGAAACCGTGTTCGAGGCAAAGAAAAATTATAGCACCTATGACAATGAATTTTACAGTCTGTTTCAAGTGCTCAAGAAATGGAGGCATTATTTGCTAGGTAAAGAAACCATTCCGCATACAGACCACCACCCTTTGATTTTCATCAACTGATCTCAATCGAATATTCAGGAACAAAGGCACCTTAAATGGGCCTCCTACATTCAGCAATTTCACTTAGTCATCAGATATAAGAAAGGCACTTCTAATAATATGGATGATTTGCTAAGCCGACCTCCCACTCCAGTGCTTTCCATTCTAGAAGTGCACTATGCTAGTTATGACACATGGAAAGATAAATATGCTACTGACCCCGACTTTCGAGAGATTTGGGAAGCTTTGCAAAGTCCCACAGTGATCAATCAGACCCCCTTCCTAGACTACACTATTCAGGATAGGTGGCTCTATAAGTTGAATTTGTTATGCATTCCACACTCAGAAGACTGCATCTTGCTCATCAGGGAGGCTCATGCTTTAGCCTATGGGGGCCACTTTGGTACCACAAATACCATCCAACATCTGCAACACCATTTCCATTGGCCTTCCATGTAGCCTCAAGTTGAAAAATTTATCAGAGCCTGTGCATTATGCTCACAATCCAAGCCATCCAATTGAAATCATGGGTTATATCAACCACTGTCACTTCCTTCTCGGCCTTAGGAGTCAATCTCAATGGACATCCTCAGTGGACTTCCAACAACCCAAAAGAAACGTGATGCAATCTGGGTAGTAATATGTTGCTTCAACAAAATGGCACTTTTTATCCCTTGCACTAAGACTACTACATTAGCGCAAATAGCAGAACTCTACTTCCAACATGTCTGGCCCCATTTTGTCCTCCCAAGAACTATCATCTTAGACAGAGATTCTCACTTCCTCAGCACATTTTGGAAGACCATATGGGTGTTATTGGGGTGCCACCTCAAGTTTTCTACTACATTCCATCCTCAAAGGGATGGCCAAACAGAGGTTTTCAGTAGAGTCTTGGTTCATGCTCTATGAACTCACTTTGGGTGCAGCAAACAATGGGACAATTACTTGCACATTCTACAGCATGGCTACAACAAGGCAACGCATTCTTCTATATGATTTTCACCTTTTGAAGTCTACTTGGGATTCCAACCAGCATCTCCAACCGATCTCCCACTCACTTGGGATCCTAAAGGTACCTTCCATCAACAACAGGAACAACTCTCAGCTCAACAATTTCTCCAACAAATTGCACAACGCCACACTGCAGTAACAGCATGCCAAGCAACGCCATGACAAACGAAGAACCTTCATGTCCTTTCTGTTGGAAAGTGTTATGCTTGTCATTGATGGCAAGTACAATAGTGAAGATGACAGGAAAATAGAAGACAAAGGAAATCAAGCTCAGGAGGAATAGCAGTCTTATATGCGCATGAAGCATAGGAAAGAGACCGAGAGCCGTCAGATCTCACTCGGAAATCCCGACAGCTATTGGATCGGGAGAAGCTGCGTAGATATTAAACGCAG
>SNQJ01S0244100.1:0-13285 GCA_010110895.2 Picea sitchensis
TCTTGTTTCTTTGTCCAATAAAGCTCTTTCCTTTGCTCGATTTGGCGAGTATAATCTCGAGTGCGATCATATTTTCTCTTACACAAACTTTTGTTTCCCATGATTTTTATAGTTATCTGTAAAAGACATGTTCAACAAAGACTTCACCTTGAAAAAATGCTCAACATTTATCTTTCAACCCATAAATTGTTATTCCAATAAAAACTTGAACAGACATCATTTATCTTATTCAAGAAAAACAGAAAAGATGATTCGAAACTTTGTTTAATTGTTTTAAAAAACCACCATGTATCGATATCGATCCTCCGATTAAGCTTATGGAACATAGGGAATAAAGAAAAAAAGAAAAGAATATAGCGGCAATCATATCTGTAGATTGTTGTAGTATATTTTGTTTCTTCAAAACATATGTTTAATAATATATACATTGTTGTAGAAATAAGTAACTCATTATCATTCATTTCATGTTGAAGAAACATACTATTAAACAATTGTCAAATTGACATATCAAATTGTGATAAAAAAAAATTGAAAAATAGTCATTGGAAAGCTAACACAATTCTTCACAAGTTTTGTTTTTACTGTAAAGTGAAATTCTAAATAAAAAAAATACTTCTATATGTCGGAAGTTGAATAACTTGTGAAAATACAGTTTTTTTCTCATAAAACAAACAAAAGTGTAACCCATCTTCCGTGGTTTTCTCCCGATTTGGGTTTCCACGTAAAACACTGGTGTACTATGTATGTGTTTGATTGTTTATTTATTACTGCTCATTATTGGATAATAATTCTACATTGATATAACATTTGAAAAAAAATGATTATAATTACGTTATTACTGATTCACCCCCCCTCTTAGCAATCCAACAGTTATGAATGTACATAAAAATGAAACCAACTAAGTGGGAGGAGTACCTACACTTAGTGGAGTTTGCGTACAATAATGGATATCAGACGTCATCTAAGATTATTTCGTTCGAAGCATTGTATGACAGAAAATTTATGACTCTGATTAACTGGGATAATCTCGTTGACATAATTATGATGGGACTAGAAATGCTCTAGGAAATGGAGAGAATGGTAAGAAATGTACAATAGGATTTAAAAGAGGCACAAGACAGACATAAAAGATACACAGATTTGAAAAGGAGACACCGAGAATTTCAAGTTGGGGACCATGTATATTTGAAAGTCGAAGCAAGGAGAATATCTCTAAAACTAGGAAACTTTTAAAACTTGGAGCCCAGGTTTTGTGGACCCTTCGATATCTTAGCTCGAATTGGACTCGTGGTATATCAAATTGCACTCCCTACAAATTTAAAAGTTCATAATGTTTTCACATTTCTTTATTGAAAAAGTATATTCATAATCCTACTCAAATCATTGATTGGAACATGGTGAAGGTGGAATTAGAAGGAGAGTTCCAAGCGAAACTTATGTGCATTCTGGACAGGAAATAAAAATTACTACAGAACAGAGCCATCGCTCACGTAAAAGTGCAACGAAAGAACTTTAGTCCTGAGGAGGCCATTTGGGAATTGGAGGAAGATTTGAAGAAATCTTATCCAACGCTATTCCAAGAGGGGAATGAACACTGAGGATAGTGTTGTACTTAAGGGGGAGAGTATGTAATATACCCAAAAATAATTAATTATTAAAGTCTAAGTGTACTTGGGAATAAATTTCCATTTTTGGCTAATTCAAATTTGGAAACTATTTGTCATTTATGGAAAATCCGAATTTGAAATTTGATTATTGTAATAAATTATTTATGACTGTTGGGAAATGAATTGATTTGCCCAACTAACTTCTTGATTGTGACACATGTAAATGACAAATATTTTTATATATTAAATGATGGAAGACAAATGGAATAGCCAGGTTGAAAACAATTGACCATGACTCCATGAGTGGGGAACATATTTGAGTTTCCTTAGGAATGATCTTTACAAGTGGAAAATGAGGGATTTGACCACTAACAGCCCCTGAAAATCAAGGATTTGTAAAGCTGTGAAAATTCCCAAAAGGGAATGAAATACCTAGGCACAAGATGCAAATAAATACAACATATGGAGGAGGCAGGACACTGCTTAGTATGTTGGAGAAAGAAAATTACTTGTTGTTGTGAACACTGTTCAAGTGTAAGGCAAGGGAATTTCTGATATGTGGAAGAGAACTGTATCAAAGGAGGATCATTTCAATTCTCCCTTATGGACTCATGGTCAGGCTATGGGGTGAATGGAGGAAGTAAAATTGGTTGTTTTGTTCTACGGTTGGGTGGAACATCGCTATTCCATTTGTATCTCAACATTAGTTTCATATATGTACCTTGACTTGTTTTCTTGTTAATATTTTGTTGATTATTAGATGTCAGGAATGAGATAAATTATGTGATGATTTTTTTCTACATATAAATATGGTTGTACAGAGATATACATATGTGTAATAATGCATAAGGAAAACAAGAGTATTGTTGTAAGTCCCTAACAATCATTAAGTAGGGCTATGCTTGTACAGAAATAACTGTGTATATTTATGTATAGATATATGTATGCCAGATTCAAAGAAATAGGACTACTATTGTATTTATAATAATCATAGAATTGGATATAGATATATATGCAGAATTATTGTTTCAGAATATGTGCAAGTTTACTCAGAAATAGATGGAACAAATAACAATCCTCCTTTATGAAAAATTACATATTTTATATGTTTATAATCCGTAGACAAATAATGATTCAATAGTCTACAAATACATCCTACAACAGTTGATTTAATAATTGAATCTTGTTCAGAATGGTGTTTCTTTTACAACCTATATATTCAATAAAAATAGATTACAAACAATCTGTTTAGCCATGAAACCGTGGTACAAATTCATTACAGTGGAGTACCTTAGGGAAAGGACTCCTTTACCACTGATAGAAAGAATCTAAGAATCTTGTGACTAAGCGCCAACATCAAAAATCGAATACCTTTTTGAGCGAGAGGAATTTCCTTGATTCGCTCCCAACGATTTGTATAAACATGTAAAGGAGAAAATGATAGATTCAATAAACTGTGCTAGGTAATTTAATAAAAGGAAATAATAAAAAAATATGAGATAATACTTAGTTGAAGTGGTTTTAGAATAAGTTTTCCACTGGTGTTTGAGTGTTGATATATCCACAACCTCTGAGGTATGGAATAATCAACTAGAGTTTCTATTTTCTTAACAACTATAGATGTTGAACAACTGGATCCCTTTCTCTACTCCTAGATAGTATTATTTCTCTATTTTGAAGTGAGTTATCCGAAACCTATCATTGGTTCATTAGGTCGAGCACCTATCTGGGAAGGGGAAGAGTGGACCCAAAGTCGATTGATCGATACCCTCGCAAAAACAATACAGGTCCCTATCATTAGCTATTGTAACTAAAAGTAAAACTTGACGCACATGAATATAAATCGTAAATTAATTAGTGTTAAAAATACTAAGTAAATACCCAGAGTACAGTCGTGAAAACCCCACATAGGGTAAATGATGCCCTGGCATAATCAAGAGTTTAACTATAGAATTACGTGGAGATAGGCTAACTCACATAGATCACAGATGCGCATATTTTTTTACCAAGGGTAAGACTGTGCTCTGGTATTTGTACAGAGCATTTGGACTACGATTTATAATAACAAATAAATAAAATTTAAAAATTGTAAACCACACAGGAGTCAAGAATATATCATGAGTTATAAATCATATAGTGGAAATAAGTTAGACAAGTTAAAATTTTTACCACTGACCAAGTAATTTCACAGAGCGCGAATATCCATAACGGGCAAAACAACACTTAGTATGTAAAAGAATTCAGTCGGAAAATTATCATAGGAAACATCCATGATTTCCTTAAGGGTATACATCAAAACACATGCCTAGAGTGGAGAGTTTCACAACGTAGTACAATTTTTCATCCACAGTAAATATCATTTCAAAGCAAAATACATGTATAGGATACAATAGTGTTTAACCCTTTACCTGGTGTAGTATGGAATGAATTTACGAATTGACATAGTTATAAAACACAATGAAATATAATAATTTAGAGGGTCGATGGTGGCCGTTGCAGGTTCATGGTAGGAATTAACAAATTAATTTCTCAGACAAAGGGTCGATATTGCAAGGTATACATATTCCTGTGTTTTACAAAAACATAGAGGACAATCTATGCAATAGAAGGTTAATTTACTAGTGTGACCATCAGTGAAGAATTGTCGAATACATTTTTTCAAATAGAGGTTTAATGCTTACCCAGTAGATAGTACTGTGGAAAAAAACCAGATGGTAATACGCGAGCATAGGGTTAACTCTTAATTTGTTCAAAGTGTGTGAATTAGCAAGAACACCCAGAAAATCTATCTAGATAAAATTTTAAATGCATAGGGTAACCTCAATTTTTTATTTTTACAAAGAGATATCAAGACTACCAACTCACATCCACGAGATCCTTAAAGGGTTTCTACAATATGTTTTTACATATGTTCACGCAGAGAAGGAGCAAGTCCCACAAATGGGGTAATGTAAAAACCACAGCACATGAAACGACATAGGTTAAACTGTATGAACATGCTCATGAATACCCTCGCCACTTTGAATGCCAAGCAGTCAACTCCATAAAAGATTTACAAATATACATAAGTAATGTACCTTTCACAGGGTGAAGTGTTACGGGATGACTCCACAAGAATAACCGAAAAACTGGTAAGAATGAATAATCGACTTAGTATTGTGATAACCAGGCATACGAGAAAAGAAAAATAACATAGCAGATAACCAGAAAATGCGTATAACCAAAAGAGCTTATAAAACGTATCTCGAGAACTGTAAAACCCAGAAGAGTTGACCGAGATGAAACATTACAGAAGCAATAGTCTACTACCGTGCCAAACTTGGTGTTATACCTAAGTTACAGAGTATGTGGGTTACCTTTCTTGCACAGTAGAGGAACCAAAACTGCCTAATGCCTTCTCCCTTCATGCGTTTCTTCAGACCTGGGTTTTTCCTTCATCACTGGCTAGGAAAATAGGGAAGGGAAATGTGCAGAGCAAAACCTTCTACATGCCTAGAGAAAATATTTATAATGAGTTGTGCATCAGGCCTCGACAGAGGAGTAAAGCATTATCTACGCAACAATACCTTGTCATGTGAAGCTATGGAGGTGGCAGTGTTACGTTGGATGTGGTGGTCGAGTGATAGTTTCAGGGAGGTACAAATCAAATCGCCATTTAATGGTTGAGCCAGGATTTTAATTGCCGAAATGACATCCCCTTTAATCAATCTTCATATGATTTTATTTCTGATTTGTGATGCTAGTCACTTAGGGTTATGACTGGGTGTTTCAGTCACGCCTGTCTCATTAGTTAAGGGTTTACCCCGCATCTTGTCCGTCTTATTAAGCAACTCAGGTCTAGTGACAATTATCTTTGGGAGGTTGCTAACAATAACAACAAATAACTATATCTCTAATCATATCGATACAATAATCGATGTATCAAACACTTATACGATTATAGTGAACATGCTATCGCTATGTATGTTAATTAGTGTAGTTTCCATAGATAAGAATGTGCCATGTATGTTAAACAATAATACTTATGCTACAAATTGATTTATGTATAGAATCCCTATAGTGTATAGTATGTTATCATAAATATGATGGTATCATTAGAATGGGATTGTGATAAATTATGTACTAAACTGTTTATATTTATACCTTTGAACATGAATGATGTCAACTATGAGACTTACATGATAGTGTATAGTAAAATAGGTGAATCTGTATCATAATGGATAAACATTAAGGGTCATGGGTATACTATGGGATAGTCAATAATCCTTAATTATTACACAATGTGATTGTTGTATAGCATAATGTAATTTTAGAGATAAAGTTATTCTATAGGCTATTGCAATTGTATCAAGTAAAAGGATAAGCCTAAGCTTTCAAAAATCAATACTAATGGAAAAACTACTCTACATATATTAAAACGATGTTTGAAACAAATATTGAAGATGAAAAGAGATTTAATGTCTCTAACAAAAGTTTTTTTATTGGTAAATTTGGGGTACATTACACCTTCATTTTTCCCACTCTATCAATCTATTTATCTTTTCTTCTCTCCCTCCATCTCACCCTTCCATACATGTGCATATACAAAATTTGACTTCTGCAAATGCAAATTTGTGGTTGGATTTCGTAAATGCGCATTTATGAAAGTCAGCTTCCATAAATGCACATTTACATAAATCGACTTTCGTAAATAAGTAATTGCAAAATTCGGCTTCTGTATATGCGCATTTATGAAATTGGGCTTCTGTATATGCGCCTTCATGAAAGTTGGCTTTCGTATATGCATATTTACAAAAGCTGGCTTTCGTATATGTGCATATACGGATGTGATCAACTTCCTTAAATCCTCGTTTACAAAAGTAGTGAGCTTCTATAAATGCACATATATGGAACTTTTCATCCCTAAATATGCATTTACGAAAGTTGGCTTCTGTAAATACGACTTCCATAAATTTGACGTAAATAGTTCCATGTTTTAAACAAATTTATATATAATACCGACAGAGGAACTTGGTACTTTGAAGAAAGGAATTGTAATAAATAATCTTTGAAAGAACCTTCACTTTCATAGAACCTTGAATAATCCTTGATGAAAAGACCTCCGATTAAAATATTCTAGGAACCTTTCAATGTTAGATGTTTGGGTCATGTATGGGGCCTCAAACTACCAAACATGGCCATTATAGGGAATATTGGCCTCCCATTAGGAGTATGGCCATTGTTAGGAGGTATTAGGCACCAAATTAGGTATTAGTATATGTACCAGTATATATACTAGGTATATATGTCGGTATATATAATGGTATATATAATTAGTATATATATCATTATACATACTTTGTATATATATCGGTATATATACTTAGTATATATACTAGTTATATATGTCGGTATATATACAAGTATATATACTAGTTTATATATCAACATATATGCCTAGTATATATACTATATTAATATTGACTTAGTATATATACCGACATATATACCTAGCATATATACTCATATATACTAAGTATATATATTTCAATATATACTTGTATATATACCGAAATATATACCTAGGTTTACATAAGTAGTTAGCTTCTATAAATGCGCATATATGGAACCCATCATCCATAAATGTGCATTTACGAAAGTTGGCTTCTGTAAATGTGACTTCCATAAATGTGACATAAACAGTTTCATGATTTAAACAAAGGTATATATAATATGGACAGAGGAACTTGGTACTTTGAAGAAAGAAATTGTAATGGATAATCTTTGAAAGAACCTTCACCTTCATAGAACCTTGAATAATCATTGATGAAAAGAGCTCCAATTAAAATATTCTAGGAACCTTTCAATGCTACACGTATGGGTAATGTATGACGTCTCAAACTGCCAAACATAGCCATTATAGGGCATATTGGCCTCCCACTAGGAGTATGACCATTGTTATGAGGTATTAGGCACCAAATTAGTTATTAGTATATACACTAGTATATATACTAGGTATATATGTCGTTATATATACAAGGGTATATATACGGTATATATAATTAGTATATATAGAGTTATACATACTTTATATATATATATATATATATATATATATATATATATATATATATCGATTATATATACATTAGATTTTATAATGATATATACTAGGTATATATGTCAGGTATATATGTACAGGGTATATATATTGGTATATATACTGTCATATATATCAAAATATGCTCCACTCATATACTAGAATATATATATCAGTATATATACTTGTATATATACTAACATATATACCTAGGTTTTCAAAAGTATTCAACTTCTGTAAATGCACATATATGGAACCCATCATCCCTAAATGTGCATTTCTGAGTTCAGTTTAAATAAATCTTGACTACATAAATGCTTGACATAAATGGTTCCATGATTTAAACAAGGGTATATATAATACCAATAGAGGAGCTTGGTACTTTGAAGAAAGGAATTCTGATGGATAATCTTTGAAAGAACCTTCACTTTCATAGAACTTTGAATAATCCTTGACGAAAAGACCTCTAATTAAAATATTCTAGGAACCTTTCAACGCTACATGTATGGGTCATGTATGAGGCCTCAAACTGGAAAACATGTCCATTATAGGGAATGTGTACTCCTTTAGGGTCTTGACCATTCAGGAGGTATTAAACACTGATTAGGTACTTTAGGTATATATGTATATATACTAGGTATATATGTCAATATATATACAAGTATATATATTGGTACATAACTCATATATACTAAGTATATATATCAATATATATACTTGTATATATACTAACATATATACCTAGGTTTTCAAAAGTATTCAACTTTTGTAAATGCACATATATGGAACACATCATCCCTAAATGTGCATTTACAGAAGTTGGATTTCGTAAATGCGACTTCCATAAATGTGACATAAATAGTTCCATGATTTAAACAAAGGTATATATAATACCAACATAGGAACTTGGTACATTGAAGAAATGAATTTTAATGGATAATCTTTGAAAGAACCTTCACATTCATAGAACCTTGAATAATCCTTGACGAAAAGACCTCTAATTAAAATATTCTAGGAACCTTTCAATGGTACATGTATGGGTCATGTATGAGGCCTCAAACTGGAAAACATGGCCATTATAGGGAATATTGGCCTCCCACTAGGAGTGTGACCATTGTTAGGAGGTATTAAACACCAAATTAGGTATTAGTATATATACTGGTATATATACTAGGTATATATGTCAATATATATACAAGTATATATATTGGTACATATACCAACATATATACCTAGTATATGTACTGGTATATGTACTATATTAATATTTACTTAGTATATATATCGACATATATACCTACTATATATATACTGGTATATATACGAAGTATATATATCAGTATATATACGAAGTATATATACTAAGTATATACTTGTATATATACCGACATATATACCTAATATATGTATTGATATATATATATTGGCATATATACTAAGTATATATACTAAAACATATGCATATACTAGTATACTAGGTATATATGTTGGTATATATACTTAGTATATATACCAGTATATATACTAGGTATATATGTTGGTATATATACTTAGTATATATACCAGTATATATACTAGGTATATATGTTTGTATATATACTTAGTAGATATGTTGGTATATATACTAAGTATATATACCGGTATGTATATATACTAAGTATACATATCGGTATATATACCCAATATATATATACCGACACATATGCCTTAGCTTGATTATTTGTTGTTATTCCCAAACTCCATGAAAAGGAGAGTATGATTTCTCTTCCTGTGGAGAAAATAACCCCACCCACTCTGACCACCCTTGGGTTACCTTTTGAGGCACCATTAAATATTAATATATGTTTCTCATGATTTTTCTTCTAGATGTCAAAGTCCTGAGTTGGTAAGCAAATCCACCAAGAAATATTGGGAGGGATTTCTTGACTATGTTGAGATAGGCTTGCTCCGAATTGCGGAAATTGATGGAGACAAGTGTCTTCTTCTAGAGTTAAATGTTACTGCAAGACTAAATTTGAGTGCTTCTCATTAAGGAACTCGATCCTTAAACCCAAACACTCGTTGGCCACCTGTTCTGGGGAGGGACATGACTCCTAAATACATATCTCTGTTATGAGCAAGCCAAATCTTCCATGTTGCAAATTTTGGCACAACAAAAGAAAGAGCTTTTAATATCAGTTTATTGACCAAATATGCTTGATAACCTATTACCAACTACTGAAAACTGGGAGGGGGATGATGGCTAGTTGATGAGGGGATATAAACCAAGAAATACCAAGGCCCAGATGAATTTGGCAAAGGAGAAGTCGAGGAAAAGGTGAGGAAGATTTTCTTCAGACTGGTAGTAGAGAGCACATCTAAAGGGTCCATTAAAGCCCCTTTTTGCAAATTCTCCCCTGATAGAATTTTCCCATGGGTGAGTGTCCAACAAAACATATTGATCTCGGGGAGACTATATGTTGCCTAGATTTGGTTCCAAAATCCCATTTGGAGGGAGGAATGGATTGCACCAGAAGAGAATCATATCCATCATGAACCAAGTAAGAACCTACTCCCCAACCTCTAGAATATCTAAATGAAACATGCAGTGGGGAACATCCTTTCAGAGAATGGCAAAAAGACCGAAATAGAGGAAGGAGATGTTCTAAATTCCAACCAGCCCAAGAACCAAAAGAGTGCCATCTTGAGAGGTCAAATAGAGTGCTTCTTCCATGTTCGGAGCACTATGAGATTAGAAGTTTCATTTCCACTTCTTCTTGAAGAGGAGGATTCCCCATTATGTTATATTTCCAGATGGAGATTTGGTGTCTATTTATAGGAATCCAAGCTACCTTGATTTGGAACAACGTGAAAGAGGCCTTCAACAACTTCCAAATGGGAGAACTAGGTTGACAGGATGGTGAAGAATCCATACATCTTATCCTATCCCCATCCAAATATTTATTAAACATCGCCTTTTTCCACCATTCTTTCTTTCTTGAAACTAAGTGCCACAATATTTTATCCCCCAACACAAGGTTAGTGAGGACCGGATCTAATATTCCCAAGACACAGTGTATTTTCAATGCTCTTACTATTTTCCAATTGATAAGATGAATTCTTTTAGTATTTTTCTTTACCACTGCCAAAGGATTTTTTTTTTATTTCTTGAGCTATTGAAGACTCCACACAGGCTGGAGAAAGAAGAGAGGAAAATTGAAAAATGACGAGGACATAAATAACAAATTTTATCAACACCACCCTCCATGCTGGATTAGTCCATTGCGAACCCCAAAGGGTGAATTTGTATTTTATTTTGTATATTAAAGGATCCCAAGCTGAACATTGAATATTCTGGAGACACATGGGAATGCCCAAGTATTTTAAAGATGCCCAATTTCCCAGCAGCAGAAATTGGAATATGTTAGCAATGTTATTGGCCACTCTAGAGCTAGTATTTCAAACATAAATATGACTTTTTATATATTTATCTTACCCCCTCAGGTTGTCATGAGCTCATCAATAATTTACTTGAATCTTCTGGAAATGATAGTGGACGCCCCTCCTAACAACAAAATATCATTTGCTAATTGAGAATGATTTATTCTTTTATCCGTCGGGGTAATTTTTATACATGGGATACTTTTTGCTTGGCAAACCTACTCCAACTTTCTACTCAAAGCTTTTTCCATCAAAATATATTGAAGAGGAGATAGGGGGAAGCCTTTTTTAAGTCCTTCAGAGAGTCTGAAGAATTATGTCATCCTTCCATTAATCATAGGGGAAATCCAAGGAGCACTACTACATGAGGAAATCCATGCTAAGAGATCTGCTCCAAAGCCAAATCTAGTTAAAAATGCAAAGAGAAAATTGTGTCGAACCTTGTCAAACGAATTTTCCATATCTAGTTTAATAACCATCCCTTTTCACGTCTCCCCCTACTTGAGTGTATATCTTATTAGACTAACAAGATGTTATCCATCATTTTCCTTTTCGCCTCAAATCCCCCCTGGTTTGGCCAAATAAGATTAGGCGGGAAGGGTTTTATTCGGTTAGCAATGATTTTGGAAATAATTGTATACGAGAATTTTCATAGGAAGATTGGTCGAAAGAGAGCAAATAAAGAGGAATTTTCCTCTTTGGGGATGAGGGCCAGAATGGAGGAATTGGTGCTACCCCCATTATTGCATATTTTTGAACATACTGAATCATATGTACCAAATCTTGTTTTATGATGTACCAACTTATAAGGTAGAAGTGTGTTGAGAAGTGTGCTTCTCAGTGCAGGTGGATCTGTACCCATGTACTTGGTCTATCTCACATGCATGGCATGATATTTTGGCATAATTCTTGAGTGTTAATTCATGTGTTTCATCTACGACGGTTCCATCGTCCCATCCGTAAAATCGTGAAGCTGTCATTCAATCAACCTGGCATCATTTTCCTCTAAACTTTGTTTCTGTAGCACGTGACGTATCCGCTAAATTTTGAATTTAATTTGGAATTTGAATTTCAAAGTTGATGGGAACGCTTCATTCAAAATATTCTTAATTTTGAAATCAAAATAAAAAATATGGTTATTGGGATTCGAAGTTGGGCATGGGCGACTCAATTGCGATAGATTGGCACTAATATCACTAAAATATAGTTCATCTATGAAGGTTGTGATCAGTTGCACAAGTATATGTATATATGTGAAGAGCATATATCTGTGCAGCTGGAGCGAAGGTTGTGAAGGGCGTAGATCACTCCAGTTTCATAAATGCACACCCAAAATTCAGTCAGCCATGGACTAGTAAGGATCAGTGGTTACAAGGGCCTTGAACGCTAATAGAGGTCGACGATATCGCGATATGAGAGACCGAGGGAGAAAGGAGAGAAAGAGAAGGAATAATAGACAAATAGATTTTTAAGAGGAGGACTTGTTTGGAAATTGAGAGAAAAGAGAGAGACTGTGTTGTTGGGAGAAAATTGGGGCAGAAACTAATGCTCCATTCGGTATAGGATGGTGGTAGTTTCAATTCCACTATGGCCAAATTACCTGAAAATTATAGTGGAGTGTAGAAGAAGATTGAATACATAATTTTTTTTTTATAAAAAATAATATTACATAACAAAAATACTGATAATGCTTTGGACAATCATTCCACCCAGTTGCAGCCTAAAATGTGCAACATGTCCATTGAGATAGACTAAAAAAGAGAATCGAACAACCTACATTTTAACTAATTTTGATAAGAAAAATTATAATTTTCATAAAGTAAAGAAGAAATTTTCACAATTTTGACATTTCAAAGAAATATTTTAACATTATATTTATTTTAACAAACTAAAATGAAAAAATAATTTAGCTTAATCTATCTCACTACAATAAAAGTAAAACAATTTAATAATTATTATGATAGTGATGAATTGGATTTAAATCCACACTTTTTTTTAAAATATTCTTCTAAAAAATTATATTTCAATCTATAATTTAAATTTTGAAATTGGTTTTAAATTTTAAATTCAAATCTGCTTTTTTTACAAATTTTTATTTTATTTTCTTTTTTATAATAATAATTTGAATAAAATTATATATATATATATATATATATATATATATATTTTAAATTAAAAT
>SNQJ01S0244101.1:0-13285 GCA_010110895.2 Picea sitchensis
ATGAATACAATTGTTCAGTCAAACCACAAAATATCCAACATTCATATAAACCATTTGCAGAGTGAAATAAACATAATAAAAACAACAAGAACTTATATGTTAATAATTAAACCAATTGGTTGTGTACGGAGGATGCTCCTCCCAACCATAGGCTCGTTGTTCATTATATCTCAACATCAATCCACCCTTGAGTTGAGGCTATGAGTCCATGAGAAGGTATATCCCTCTTGGTTTTCCACTCTACACACTTGGCATACCCTAAAATCTAGGCACTACTCCAACAGCGGTTTAAATCCACCAAGTTCTCTTCCCCACAACCTTCCCAACCCAAGGAATGTACCCCCTTCACTAATCTCAGTCCATCATGATGTACCATTCATTTATTAGGGTCTCTCTAGCACAGGTAACTAGGTATATTATAGTTTGGGACTCCTAAGAACTCTTAGTTTCTTTAGGAGTGTTCACATCAGCCTTCACAAGGATCTTGAGCCATTTCCCCAATAGGAAACACACTACAGGAATACAACCCATTTTCATATGCACATGGGCCTCTTTATCAACATAAACGTGGCCCAACAACGGTTTCCTTCAAGAACATCATGGTTGGTGCTCTTCCGATCACACAACTCTTCTCTTGCTGCCCAAAATACTACATGTAAGAATTGTCTCCTCTTTCCATACGAATTTCCCTTCTTCTTCCTTGATTTTTTGAATCTCACTCTTCCCAAATATGATTGTACTTCATCCCATGTTGTCATAACTAAGTGGGGCGACCTTCTCACCCAATATCTTACATAAATTCAACGGTTTTCTTTGGGGACACTCAATAACAAATAGAAAGTTCACTCAACAATAATAATAATAATAAGATTCAAGAATGTGGGTTTGGATTAATACCCATGATTAAAAACCCATTTGTCCCCCTCTCTTATGGAAACATATCCCCCCATCATTATCATTCCTCTCGTATCACATCCAACAATTATTATTTTATTAATCATTTCAATGCACCATTTACATAGCTTGGCCCTCGACCATATTAATCAATATAGGCTCTTTTCCCCAAACATCGAATCGCTAGCCTAATTCACATTTATACAATTACATTATAATTTGTGGGGTATTAAGGATGTAGATGTTACATCCCCCTCCCCTTATTTTTTCAGTGTCCTCATTGCACATCACCACCAGGTGTACATATATTTACAATTTCAGACCCTCCGACCATTAATCAACATATAGGCTCTTTGGCCTAATATCACATACAAGTTCCATCCTAAATATAAATACATATGCACTCCAGCCCCAAAAACCATAAATACATAGGAGCATTGGTCCAAAAACATAGATACATAGGTAATCCAACCCAAAAACATAGATTCATAGGCACTCTGACCCCAAAACATAGATACATAACCCACTACCATTCTCCTACAGCTATCTCAATTTCCACCATCTCTCTTCCACACGCCTTCCCGACCTAAGGAATGTACCCCTTCACTGCTCTCAATCTATCATGTTGTACCATTCCTAATATGCCCCCTTCACTGCTCTCATCCCATCATGCTACACCATTTTAACAGGGTCTCTGGAACAGGTGATCAAGAATCTCTCTTACTTGGATATCAAGGGACTCGCTGCTAGGAAAAACAACCAGAAAAAAAATAAACAGCAACAACCTTGTTGTTGTAGTGCAACTCACACAACAGTTCACTCTTCAGGCCTGACAACCTGGTTCTTCGACAGTGCAATTCCCACATAGGATTTCATTCTTCAGACCTAACAACCTGGTTCATCTACAATCCTAACAACTTTCTTCTTCTCTTCTCTTCTCTTCTCTTTTATAGTTTTGATTTCTTTCTTTACTCACCCTTTAGGCTCAGACATCTCTTTCACTGTTATACAATTCCTCAAGTGATCCATTATTTTCCAAGGAGTTCCTATGCAAACAAATGCCAACCTAGACTTCCACTAGTAATTTGTAACCTGTGGAAATCATCCCATCTACATCATATGCATACAGTCAATATGAGACATCATCATACAATTATCAATTTTCAATTTTCAAATATGTTTTATTCAGGAAAATAAAATATTACAAGCATGAGTTTTCTGCTCATAATTGTTTAGCTCTTGCAATAGCAGGCATTGGTATTCCTTATGGGATTACATCCCTTTCATATCCAATACCATTCTTTCTACAAATTTCACTCATCCAAACTAATTGTCAGCAATTTGAAATTATAAATTTTCAAAAATGTTTTATACAAGAAAAAAAAACCCAAGCATGAGATTTATGCTCGTAATTGTTTGGCTCTTGCAATTGTAGGTGTTATTATGTCTTATGGGCTTACACCATTTCTGTATCTAGGACCACTCTACCTGCAATTTTCACTCGACTAAACAAACTGTTATCATTCATGCACATTTGTAACAGTCCATGAAGTGATCTCAGAATTGTATTTTACCAACAATTCAATCATTTCCGTCCATTTTTCACCTTAAAAATAGAATGCAACCATTAATCATATTATATATAATAAAAATATCATTCATTTTACATGCATTATTAGTGTACCAATATTTTAATAATGCAATCAAATTTAACCAACAAATCAAATCAATGTGCCAATACCCATGGCCACATTTATGTGATTCATCCTTGCATTGACTCCAGAATATCATATATCTATGTTATGTGTTCCACCATGTGAGTTGGAAGGTAATCCCATGCATTAATGCATTATCTAAACTCTTCCCAATTACTTTCTTGAGCATTTGGATACCTTCCTCTTCAACCCATACACAGCACTAGGAATGGAATTCTTTAGTGTTATCTAGTGTCGGCAAAGAGGTTGCATTCCAAACATCATTCATACAAGGGATGAATATCAAGCACTTGCATGGCGCACTAACATTTCCATATCCAACCACCACATAGCCTCACACATGACCATCTCTAATGGCATTCATTGCTACAGCAAGAGTAATGTCTTATGACTTGACTTGGTTACCATCATAGATCCATCTTAAACCCAAATCTAAAAAGCATCGAGAGGGATCAAATTTCTTAATTTGTAAATTGTAATTTATACGTTGATATGTAAATATGTATGCACATAGTTATTTAATTTTTTTTATTGATCTGACTTTATTTTTATTAAAAAAATTTATGTAACGTTATCTAATATAACATAGCGCTAATGTGACAACATCTCCCCCATAATGGATTGTAGAGAACCTCACTACTCTTGGTGCAATGATCTCATAGCCAATATAACATAATATGCAATTAATATTTTACACAAATGCATTCGAGCCTCAATAAAATTTGTATATTCAAGGCCCTCTACCTTTACACACCAATTCCAATATTAAAATTTGAGTAAGGGCATTCTTACCTTAATTCTGTTTAGCATGTATGCATCATAAACAACCTCAAATGCATACATGCATGGTTTTTATTACATTAATTGATGCTACCAAATCAATTGGTACTTTATAGAAGCTCTCAGGCTCCATTCACCAACCTTTGACCGCATTTTACCATCCTCATTTGTCTTCTTTTGGATGGTTGTTTATATGTAGCAACAACATCAACATATTCAGTCACATTATAGTAATTCCCCTGAATATGCAATCCATCATTAATCATACTCAAATATCACAGCATCTTATGACCTCAATCTTGATGTGTGGACTTCCGCCCTCTTATAAACATTTTTTGGAAACATTACAAATTGTTGAAAATTGGAGAATCAAACATTTGATTCCCTTGGTGATTTGTTGGTTCAACATGACAAGACATTTGGTAAGAACTCGGAGGAACATATTCTCTTTACCAATTTAATACAAGGAGAATTATCAAGAGGAAGAGGGGCATACAATGTGAGAGGAAGCGGTACTTACAATGAAAGTACAAGAGGAAGAAGTAATTACAATGAAAATACAAGAGGAAGAGGATCATACAATGAAAGTTATAGAGGAAAAGGAAGATTCATTGAATCAAGAAATCTAGACTATGGTCGAGGTCATCGAACAAGCCAAGGAAGAGGAAGAAATCAACAATATTTTAGAAGAGCGCAAGATCAAAGAGGTGAAAACGTGTCTCAAGTAAAGTGCTAAAGATAGCTTTGCATTGGCCATGTGGCGGAAGGGTGTAGAACACAAAATGAAAATTTTCTTAAGGATAGACAAACTTTCAAACAACATTCTAAGTCTAATGCTTCAACTTCATCCCAGTATGCAGAAAATCAAGAAGATGATTATGTGTTGACAACAAATCAAGGGATTGAGTTTGAAGATTCAGTTTCCACCAACAAATTGATGAGAAAAGATTATGAAGATGAATGGATATTAGATATAGGGTCTACTCAACATATGTGCTATAGAAAAGATTAATTTTGGACATATCAAGATATGGAACTAAATCCAATTTACTTGGCAGAGGACACAACTCATACACCTCAAGGAAAATGATATATATGATTTTCTCTTCTAGGAATTGGAAAAGTATTACTTTCCAATGTTTGGTATGTTCCATCAATAAAAAAGAATTTGTTTTCTTTGGTTCTCATCAGACAAGGAGGTCATCATATTATCATGGAATATGGATGGATCAATATTAATTCAATGAAACAAAATTTTAAAACAATAATGAATGGCTATGAAGATGGAAAAAAAATTAGGCTACAAGGCGCAATAATTCCTCAGAAACATGATTTTGTAGCATTAGTGGATTTCCGTCCAAGCTCCTTAAGATTATGGCATTACATATTTTTCCATTTGAAATTTCAAAGCCTCGGTAAAATTAAAACAAATGAAATGGTGAAAGGATTTCCTACTTTCAAAAAGGAATCTAGTAAGTGTGAAGCTGGTATCATTGACAAACAACAGAGGGACCCTTTCTTCACAATTACATGGCGAGCAAATAGATGTTTGCAATTAATCCATAGTGACATTTGTGATCCTATGGAATCTTCTTTTGGTGGATACAAACACTTCATTTTTTTCATTGATGATTGTACAAGGATGATTTGGGTATATTTTCTGAAGAACAAATCAGAAGCCTTTGACAAATTTATACAATTTCAACGCTTAGTTGAAAATGCCACCGAAGAGAATATTTTCACCCTTAGAACAAATAATGGGGGAGAACTCACTTCATATGAATTCAATGATTATTTCAGGATAAATGAAATTAATAGGAAGATGACAAACTCTTATACTCCACATCAGAATGGATTCATAGAAAGAATGAACGGAACTCTAATGGGAATGGCAAGATCAATGTTGCATTTCAAGAGGTTAAGCACTCAATATTAGGCCGAAGTAGTTCATACAACAATATATCTAAGGAATCAATCACCCACATCATCCTTAGATGGAATTACTCCATATGAAGCATGGTATGGTACTAAGCCTTTAGTTAATCATCTTCAAGTTTTTGGCTCCACTTGTTATGCCTTAGTTTTTAAGGGAAAAATGAATAAGTTGGAAAATCTCAATATGAAATGCATTTGTATATTCATAAGAGAAGATAGGCTATAGGTGGTTTCTATCCAATGGAAAATTCATTATCAGTCGAAATGTAGTCTCTGATGAGACAAAAAGTCAAACAGCTAGAGAGATTGATAATCTACTTAGTCATTTGGAAAAAAAAAAGATAGCTAAAAAAAACAATATATCAAGGAAAACCAAACTGGATTGAAAAAGACTTAGCCCGCAACATGAATGTTCAAGAGTTAGATAACTCTTCCTCAAATTAGGAATCTTCAATCCAGGATAGTTTAATTGCAGTAACTTCACCACAGGGATAGCAAAGTAAACCAAAATGGTTCACACAACTACTTAAAGATGTTCACCCAAATGAATAAGAAAAATTATGAACTAGAAGTTATACTTCATCTCAGTGAAAACATTTCTTAGTAACTCACGATTCTATTGAACCAACAACTTTTGCAGAAGTAGTGAAGCACAAATAATGGCAACGAGTCATGGTGGATGAATATGATTTGGTAATTGCAAATGGAACATGGAAACTTGTTGATTTTCCAACAAATGTTAAACCCATCGAATGCAAATGGGTTTATCGAATCAAGTATAAATAAAATGGTGAGGTAGATAAATATAAGTCAAGACTTGTTGCAAAATGAATTTTTTTTAAATAAGGAATTGACTATGAAGAAACATTTGCTCCAACAACGAAGTGGAACACCATCAGGATGGTGATAAATATGGTTTCACAGTATGGTTGGACACTTCATCAAATGGATGTCAAAAGTGTATTTATTAATGGTGATTTGAAACAAGTATATATGATTCAACCCCCATGTTTTGAAGTTGAAGGAAAGGAGCACAAAGTGTGCAAACTTATTAAATATTTATGTGGTTTGAAACATGCTCCTGAAGCATGGTATGCCAAGATGGATGAATACCTTAGGCATGTTGGTTTTCATCGCATTGAGTCTGATGATACTCTATATTATAGGATACAATGTCAAAACTTGGTCATCATGGTTCTTTATGTTGATGACTTAATCATTAGATGGAATTATGAAGCTCACATCAAGCAGGTAAAATGGGAACTTTAAAAAGGATTCAAAATGACATATTTGGGGCCACTTCGATTCTATCTTGGAGTGGAAGTTTCACAACAACATCATCAAATATTCCTTGATAAAACCAAGTATGTTATATATTTGTTGAATAAATTTGGCATGGAGAATTGTAAACCCCCTCTTAATCTTATGGAGCATAACTTAAAACTTTTAAAATTTGAAAGGGAGGAATTAGTGAACAGTACCAACTATAGACAGTTGATTGGTAGCCTCATTTATCTAACAAACACTCGTCCATATTTTTCATATGCAGTCAGTATTATTTCTAGATTCATGCAGGAACCTAGAGAAAGTCACTAGAAGGCAGCAAAAAGGGTCATCAAGTATATTCAAGGAACAAAAGATTTTAGGCTTCTCTATAAGAAAAAAAAACTTTACACTTGTTGCATATTCAGATGCAAATTTTTCTAGAGATATCTATGATAGAACACCAGCATCAGGGTATTTAATGAATATGGGTTCAACAACAGTATCTTGGAGTTGCAGAAAGAAATCAACAATGGAAAATTCTTTAGCAGAGGAAGAATGCATTTCAACTTCGGAAGTAGCATGTGAAATTGTCTGGCTTCATAGAATTTTGCAGGATCTTGGTGCTATTTAAAAATTACCAACTACTCTATTGATTGATAGTTAGTCGACAATAAAAATGGCCAAAAATCCAGCATTCCATAACAATACCAAGAATTTCGACACTAAGTATCACTTCATCAGAACACTCATCAGCAATGACATCATCAAGCCAGAATATTGTCCATATGAAGATCAAACTTTGGATATTTTCACCAAGCCATTAGGAAAAATAAAATTCACCAAGTTTAGAGATGAACTTGTCATTTGTAAAAATAAACCTCGGGATTAAAGGGGGTAATGTTAACCTAATAATCCTAAAATTTATTTAAGTATTTTTTCCTAGATAAATAAAGTTACTCTAGAAGTTGTGTATTTCCTAGGTTTCCCTTGTCACATCCTTTTCATAGTGATTATCCTTGAGTTGTTGTTCAAGGAAAATTGGCATATTGAGATAAGGCTTGAGAGGTTATATATATGTTTTTCCTCTCTTCCATTATGTAATAATATTTTCCCTGATAAATAAAATTATGTGTTTGAGGACACTTGTGGAATTTAACGGTGAGCCTCTTTCCAACAACCATTATCTCTTCACTTTCTTGGAGTGCACCTTCATCATTATCTTTTGCACCACCTTCGCTACTACTCTATGCCTCATATTCCTCTTATTCAACTCCATCTCTTATTAGCCAAGGGGATATGGCATATTTTTTTACAACTCTTCTACTACCTTCTTCAGTGTCCTCTCTCAATACCTCATTCTCTAAGACATGTCTCTTTAACAACCTCTCTTAGTTTGCACTTCTCTCTAGCACTGATATTTCTTTTGCACACCCTTTTTTGGTGGCTTCTCTTCTCATCATATTAGATCTTACTACTTGTTTTTCGCCCCTTTCTCTCCCTTCTTTACTCTTATGTTTGACTTGCTTCATCAACTCGACTCTTCTTACATAGATTTCAACTCTTCTGGATCCATTCTCTCTTCACCTAATCTCATCTTCTCTTCCCATATTTTTACACCCCCCCTCCAGACAGGGGGTTTAATCTACCATTTTATCAGGCTCCATGTACATCATCTCCTTCTCCATGAATAGAATTTTGATCCACAGTGGGATTCCTTTTAACAACCTTCTTCTAGGACCAGCTGCAAACTTTCTTTCAACACTACTAAAAAATTCATTGCATTCAATGACAAACTCAACAATGTATCCCTCCTTAACTTGTTCAAAATAGAAATCAATGGCTCTAGTGCACGTATTATCCAAATATTTCAAAAGAGTGACCACTTCTTAGTCCCAAACCAAAGTTTCTTGGACTCGCCACACAGAGTTAATCACTGTCTATCTACTTATCCATTCATGCAATAAACAAGGGAACTCTGCAAAGAAAATTTCATGTAGATCTAAATATATGTACCTTTGTTTCCATATTTTGAGGTTGATCTGCAAATTCCTTGTCTCTCGTCACGCGAACTCGTTCTCCTTCTCAAAGATCCATTCTTCTATCTATTTTCTGGAAGGTTTCCACGACATGTCCTTAATCCACCCTGTGGCACAAAATCTTCAAGTCCTGGCAATGGAACCAATTGTTAGCTTGGGGTTTCAGACCCAAGTTTTGAAAGTGTTTACCAACAAATGCCCCATTCGCATCGGCATATCCAATATTCAAGGACTAAATAAAGTCCCACCTAAGACACGCATGATAATCATAGAGACCAAATGTTTGTGCATTGCATGACAAAACAATACAAACAAGAAATCAATGGCTCTAGCGCACTTATTATCCAAATATTTCAAAAGATTGACCACTTCTTAGTCCCAAACCAAAGGTTCTTGGACTCGCCACACAGAGTTAATCACTTTCTATCTATTTATCCATTCACACAATAAATAAGGGAACTCTGCAAATAAAATTTCATGTAGATCTAAATATATGTACCTTTGTTTCCATATTTTGAGGTTGATCTGCAAATTCCTTGTCTCTCATCACGCGAAATTGTTCTCCTTCTCAAAGATCCATTCTTCTATCTATTTTCTGGAAGGTTTCCACGTCATGTCCTTAATCCACCCTGTGGCAAAAAATCTTCAAGTCCTGGCAATGGAACCAATTGTTAGCTTGGGGTTTCAGACCCAAGTTTTGAAATGATTTACTAACAAATGCCCCATTCGCATCAGCATATCCAATATTCAAGGACTAAATAAAGTCCCACCTGAGACACGCATGATAATCATAGAGACCAAATGTTTGTGCATTGCATGACAAAACAATACAAACAAGAAACATTTAACTAACAGTTGCACATTAGATATTATTCATTTATATCAGCATCCATATCTGTAACACACAGTCTAACATATATAACATCATACTTTCATAATAGAGTACATGATAGGGAGTATAAGTTTGGGCTTCATGCCTTCTTTCATTAATCATAGTGAAACATTCAAATACATGGAAGGTTGTAGCCTACGCAAAGACTCATTAATCTTAAACCAAAGATCATAGATTCAGATCTCGATCTAATTTTTCTCTCATGTTCCACTTACAACTCTACAATTACAATGCACCTAAAATGAACCAGAGGTTAATCCTTACATGTTCACATGCATTCCTTATATCTCTATAAAGGCATGGAAATTATAACAAACTTGATAGCTCACTAACAACCTCGACCACGACCAATCGATCAGTTACAAAAACAATTATAAGCATTACACTAATATTAAAGGATTTGATATGTATGCAATCTTTACAAGACTCTTTAAGCTTAAACTAGAGATCAGAGATTCAGATCTCTATCTACTTTTTCTCTCATATTCCACTTACAACTCTACAATTACAATGCACCTCAAATGAACCAGAGGTTAACCCTTACATGTTCACATACATTCCTTATATCTCTACAAAGGTATGGAAATTATAACAAACTTTCTAGCTCACTAACAACCTCGATCACGACCAATAGATCAGTTACAAAAAAAATTACAATCATTACACTAATATCCAAGGATTCAATATGTATGCAATCTTTACAAGCCCTTGCACATAGCGCAAAACTGGTTGGGCAATAGAAAAAAGTTGATGGACACTTGTGGCACGCACATTGTGCAAAACTTGTGGTGCACACACAATATTTCCAAACCTTGGTTCCAACACATTGCCACAAAAATCATAACACTCGGCTATTATGAATCTAATATACAATGCCACAAAAATCATAACACTGAGATGTTCTCAATACAATATACAATTCCAAAGCTTGTTGCGGTTGACAATGTTGAGTGGGTAACATTGATCTCTACTAATATAATTGATAATTCAGTCTCAAAACTCAACCCCATTCTACAAGAAGTGAGAATGCGATTGAAAAGCTTGCAAAACCAAAGCTTGTGTAAGTAAACTGAAAATATTTAGATTTCCAAAACCTTAATACCACCTACACAAAATGTTTAGAATAGACTATGATAACTATTATTATGAGTAATGGAAGAAGATCCAAAGGGACTATGACTATCAGGAGCCACATGGCGTATGAATCGGCGATTAGGCATGGACACGATTAGATTGTATCGGGGATTTGAGCATTAAAGGAGGGTAGATTTCAAGGTTGTTACACATGATTTTTCTCTAGGCTTGACCTTTGATGAGACCGATCACTTGCGGCACCTTCCTTTCTCATGTATGGGAGTGAGCTAATTCGGGAGCAATCTTCATTCCTGAGTTACTTTTTTGGTATGTTTTATGGTGATGTAGTTTTAAATTTTTGGTCAATCTAGAAGTCTGATCGATTTTTTGAGCATCTAGGTTGATTTAAAATGGAGCAAAACCCATGAAGTAAGGTTCTGAAATGCATTGAACTTTAATCCATTCCAAAATCATGCTACCCCTGAAAATCTGACCAGATTTAGGCCCATTTTTTAATTTGAAAAGAGGGAAGATTGCTTCGTAGTTAACTTACTCCCTCATGTCCATGGATGATGTCCTTTTGGACTATTCGGATCCCAAGGGAGATAGGGAGTCTTCCTTCCCACCTAATGATGCTTTTATCAAATCCCAAGCCATTAAACAGGTGATGTAGGAGCATCATTAGTGAACATGCATGGTAGGACAACTCAGCGCCTAGGAATCATTTCAGAATCTTAAATGCTGGCAGTTACTGCGAATATTTTGGAGCTGATTGAAAAATGGAAGAAGATCAAACGCTTGGGAGCTGAATGATCATGAGTGATCTGGGAGTTTCACTCCTAGTCTTGAATGTAACTGAACTTAGGTAGCAGTTAGGTTTTCGTTTTCGAGTAGATGAGTAGTCGAGGGGAACCCTAAGGACCCTCTGAGATAAATAGAGATTTTATATGCCCAAATGAGGTCGCTGCGAGTTAGTAAGAATGTTCTGAGTTTTTAAGTTATTGATTTGATATTAGTTGTAGCCATTTACTTTTGAATGAATATGACAGAGGAAAATTGATCCAAATGCATAGTATTGTTACTGTTTGCATTTCTCTGTTATTGTGTTTTCATAAATGAATGAATTTCGTTATGAATGGATGAAACTGTGAATGTTAGTATAAGTTTCAATTGTTTATCTTCTGTTGAGTCAGTGCAAGGTGTGTACACCGAACGCAAGGAGTGCATTGATGGAATCTATTTTGATTCTGAAGCTCAGAAGAGATAGCACGAAACTTTCCCTTTGCAAGGAGTGCAAAGCGACTGCTGCAAGGTGTGCAAGTCACCCACAAGAACCAAGTCTTGCGTAAGAATCTACTGCAAGGAGTGCACAGATCTGGAATTCGACTAAGCATCGAAGGGACTCCGTAAGATTCAAAGGAGCAGAAGGTGAGAAATATCAAAAGGGATAACGCCTTCCAGAAGCGCAGACTAGGTCTAAGAGATAGACTCGTGGGAGGAACAAAGGTCAAAGCCTTTGAATACCTAGAAAATATTCTAAGTCGAAAGAATTTGTAAAGTCAAGAGGAGGAGTGACAGTGATCGTAGGATTGAGCACGGTGAAGGATCTGGACCGTCTATTTGAGGCAAGCGTAGAGTTGGAAATCGAGATTCGGGAGCGCGGAGGGGGTTGTTCTCCCAAAATCGTGAAACGCGAACTTGCGACTTGCGAAGAAGGGATCATAACCGTCATATCACGGAGAGCGTGGACCGTTGATCTGGAGCAAGCGGGACTCGTGAAGTCGGAAGTAGGAAGGAATAAGGGTGTTTCTCTCCAAAATCGTGAAGCACAAAGTTCGTAGCACTCAGAAGACTGGCCCCAGGTTATAGCGGGAGGTCACATCGGTGGAAAACAGGGGAAGGAGTCAATGCTCACTAGACCCCTAATTTGGAGTTCGCGAGTTCGGACCTCAGGAATTCGGAAGTTGGAAGTAGGGAGAGTCGGGTGACTCATAACAGGATGCCCAAGGCCACAAATTGTGAAACACCTTTTAGCTATTCCTGTGGTCATGTGGAGGAAGCCTACGCCTGGTGCTTATTCGCACAGGCGAAGTCTTAGAAAAGGGACCTGTGAATTTGTTTTGAGGATCCCAGCAAGTAATCGAAGAGCTATTCCAGCTCAATTTTATGAAGATCCGAGACCGGGAAGTCAGCAGACCCTGCTGAGGTAGGGGCACTTCATCAAGTGGTATCAAAGCTATAATGTTTTCTTGCAGACAACAAGAAAAGGAGAGGAGATGAAAGAACTCGATTTGTACTCTGTGTGTGAGAGACATTCAATACAATGCTACCGAGGAGGTGTGTGAAGCCACCTTTAGTAAATCAGGTTGTAGAGAGAGAAATGTGAGAGCTTCATGCAAGATTAGAAGCGATGGAAGCAGCGCAGAGGAGGGCACCTGATGCTAGAGACTTCAGCGGTGTCGAGAGTGAAGAAGTAGAAGTCGAAGAAGTTGCAGGAGAGAATGTTGTCAAAGAACGCTTGTTGAGATCAGTTGTCATATTAGGAGCTAGAGCCAAGATAGAGGTCCCAATGTACGAAGGCAATTTGGATGTTGAAGAGTTGTTGGATTGGATACGATCCATGGACAAATATTTCTACTATGAAGACGTCGATGAGGAGAAAAGGGTGAGACATGTTGTCCCCAGACTCAAGG
>SNQJ01S0244103.1:0-13117 GCA_010110895.2 Picea sitchensis
TCTGCAATAAAAAGCCCTAATTTTCTTGTACGACAACAGTGACGTTTTTCTTTTTCCTGTGAAAGATGCTCTCTTTAGCTTAGCTCTAATACCATATTAAAGTTTCTGCTATTATTAGGTTACTTTTCAATTTACTAGATAACAATAGCATAGATAGGATCACTGAGAGAAACACAATCACAAGATACACAACATTTATCCTGGGAAACCCTCATGGGAAGAAAACCCAACAAAACTTCCTTAATATAGATAGCCAATACAATGCCAAGATAATGCACCTCTCTCTCTCTTCCTTCTTCCGACAACTGGTAACTGTAGCTTCCTTCAATATTTGCGAACTAGATGAGTGAGTTGCTCTGTGTGTAAATGAGGCACTAGCCTCTCTTATTTATACAATTTGGTAGGTGTGGACATAAGTGTCTTTTCATTGGCAGGGCTGACTTCTCATTCTAGGTGGTTATAACCACCTTTATTTAATCTGGGGGTCGACTTCTCATTCTGCCTATTACAATTAGGGTTTGACCAATCCGCAAAAGGGGATTTTGTCAATTATAATGGCCGACATAATCAGTCCACAAAAGGGGATTTGGTCAATTACAATGCCCGACATGATCAATCCACAAAAGGGGATTGATCTAATCAATAATAAATATATTTTATCTTTTACTTTATCCAGGAAAGGGGATAAGAATATTCTTTGCAGTTACACAATATTTTAACACTTATAAGCTTTTATCATCCCAACATATGAGGAAGGGAAATGATGTGATCATGCCATTCTTCTTAACAGCTGCTAGGTCACATGGACCATCCCAGGAGAGAAGAAAGTCACACATCATCTCGGCTTGGTACTCAGACCAAGAAACTACTTGGTCCTAGACCAGGATACCCCAGAACACATCTGGGGGCCCTAGATCACAACTAGGGTCTTAACTAGTGTTACCAAAACCGGACTGGAATCGATAAAACCAGTCGGTGTGACCGGTTCACAGAGCTTACCGGTTCAAATTGGACATTCAAACCGCTTTTGACCGATTCCTTCAAAGAACCGGCTAGTTCCGTACAAAATCGTTTTTTTTTTTTTTTTTTTTTTTAAATTTACATTCTGAAGGCCGGAAAAGTGAGGGGATTTGCAAATTTAAAAATAAAAATAAAAAAAGAAAGAGACTCATCGAGTCATCCAACAACTTTTGACAATGAAGACCTTTCCTGGATGGATTTGGATCCCCAAGCACATCAAGAGAATGTGTGCACTGATGTTGTGACTGTATCTTTGCCTTTTGGACCAGGGGAATCAAGCCAGGCTCTGAATCCCCCTGTTGAGTCTACTCATGTTGAGGATGTAGATGATGATTCTGAGTCCGAGTCTTAGTCCGAGTCTGATTACTCTGAGTCTGATTTTCAGTATGCAGATTCAGACTATTAGATTGTGTAGTCTCTACTCTCTAGCCTCTAGCCTAGACTGTAGAGTTATTTTTGGACTTTATAGGCCATTTACAGCCTTTTTGATGATGTATTTTGATTCAGGATCCAGATATTCATATGACTATGGAGTGCACTTGCCACTTACTGTTAGTGCTATTCTGGTTCTATACAATGTTACTTGTTATATATATATGAGAAACTTTGCAAATTTTTGTATACTAGTTTGGATTCACATGGATGCACATGAATATGTATTTTTTTTTCAAAATTTGAATATTTTATGTATTTTTAGTGATCGGTTTTTTGATCCGGTTTTTTGGGTTGACCGATTCAATGACCGGTCCGGTTTTGGTAACCTTGGTCTTAACTACCAAGGTACACAACCAAGGATCAATCCAAGCACTGAGCAAGGATTCCCTGGAACACATCCAGGGGTCCTAGAACACATCTAGGGACTTATATCATCAAATTTCTTGCTCCTTGACCGAGAACCCCAAAAATACACTAGGGGCACAACTAGGGTCTTTTTCCATGGCTCTAACAGCTTGTTCCCAAACCAAGAACCCCGGTAGTGTACTGGGGGCCATAGATCATTACTAGGGTCTTTTCCATCCTCCGAGAGAAAGGCTCTTGCAACTGCATTAATTTTAACACCCCCTTCTTCTTGTTCGGACATTGACCTGCATAATGCCCAAACTTGTGACATGCAAAGCACTTGAATTTTCTCATGTCCCTCTTCTTCTTGCCATCTCCGCTGGCAATCTTCTTGCCCTTCTTTACTTGGCTGGAAAGAGCTTCATTCTCATCATCCTTTTTGTGTCTGTCTCCATTCAACTCTTCATCTCGAAGTTCCTCCTAAACAAAGACATCCCACAATCTTGACCAATCAGGGAGCTTCTCTCGTGCCATGACCTCTTTGATGAATGGTGTCCACTCCTTCATGAAGCCTTTCGATGCCATCCTCACCAACTCTGAATCTACCACTGTCTCCCCAACTGCTGCCAATTCATTTTGAACCTGTCAAATTTGGATGAGATAACTTGTCACCCTATCTGATCCTGTCATCTTCGTGTCCCTGAGTTTTTCTCTCAGCACCATCTTGTGATTCTCATTCTTGCTCTGAAACAATCTCTTCAAAGCCTCCCACATGTTTGTGGCTGAGTTCTTTCCCGATAAATGAGGGATCAAGTGATCCTTCACTCCGTCTAGGATTATCCTCCTGGGTTTCATGTCCTTTAGATTATGGACCACCAGTTCTTTTGGTTCTATTGGTGGTGTCACGATGAAGTTGGCAAAATCCCAAATGTCGTTTTCCATTAGCACCAACATGATCCGCTCCTTCCACGAACTGTAGTTGGACACCTTCTCCAACTTGTCTTCAAATCGCAATTTCGACACTGCCCTCTTGACAACCTGCTGAAAAATCAAAATATGACTTCTCGGACTTGCTGCCCGAGTATGCTTCCCATTGCCCGGACCCCTGCTCGAGGCTACTCGCAACCTCCTGCTGTTTTCCGAGTCCTTTTCCGGGCTGCTCGACTGTCTTAGCCTGTTGCCTACTCGCTGCTCGGGGCTTCTTTTCCCCTGTTGGGCTGTCTTGGGTTGGCTGACGTCCTCCTACAGCCTTTTTACGGTGCTGGCTTGTCCTGGGAACCTTGCGGCCCTGTTGGCCGACCCAACCTACTTCGTGCCTCTGCCTCCTTCTCCACTCAATCACTTGCAGATCTAGTGGTTGCAGTCACCTCTCATGCGTCTCTCCTTGATCGCTGTCCTCTGTCCCTTGCCTAGCCTCCACGCTCTCAGCATCGATGTCCAGACAAAACACCCACATGTGGACTTACTCTGCCGACCAATGTTTTATCTCAACCATCAACTGCTCCTCATGACATATCCAACCTATTCCATGTCCGCGTGTCCACTTTGTTGCACATAGATCCCAATCGTCCTTTTGATTCCTTGGCGGCTATACTTAGACTCCTCGCTGGCAACTATTATTTGTTCATCCCCTTCGTTGTTCTCCTATGGACTGTAGTGCCTGCAGTGCTTGGCACTGCCTTACATCCTTCGCCCACAACCACGTTGCGAACATGATCCGCCTAGAAATCGACAACGATTTCTCAGCATCCTGCAGACACTAGAATTACACAACGTGGCCTGTCTCAGCCTGTACCACGGTCGCTCTGTGGACCTGTCCTCCAACAAGCCCGACGCTTCTTTGATCTGCATCATACACACTTCACAAAGTAAATTTGCTGACTTGCCCGATCTCCAGTCAATCAACGATCTCATCTCTGTAGATCCTCCACATTATAGCCCGATCGGAGCCCGCTCGATTTGATCTCTCTTTCTTTGTAGATCCATACGATGTACAACTAGTACGATGACCATACCTTCCTTTAAATTTTTTTAATTACCCCGCAACTTACTGGCTTGAAAAATAATTTTCCCGTAGACCTGTAACTCGCTGCAAAACTTGATCTTGTGCAATCTAGGTTTGCCTTCAGAGTCTTGGCTCTGATACCATGTTAGTGTCTGAAGCCTAGCACCACGAAAATTAACTCAAGAATTAAACACTTATTAATTAACTGCATAGCTAGGGTTTTAACCAAAACATAAGCAAAAGCATTAACAACAGAAACCAATCACATTGCACATGAGATTCAGGTAAAACCTATGGAAAAACCCTCACGAGAAAACCATATCTTCTTTTATTATGCTTGGGCTCCCTTCCTGGGATAATGGCCCTCTTAAGAGGATTACAAAGAAACAATAGTCTAGTGCTCCTGGCTGCTATCTCCCTCGCTTCCCCTTGCATAGGTCCTGAGCCTTTCCCACTCACACTTAGATGAACTCTCTTCACCTCCTCACTCTCTCTTAGTGTGTGTCTCATCCCTTCACCTAGGCTTCCTTTTATTACATTGAGATTTGACTAAATCAATCACTAACCCTTGAACTCCAAAGTGATCAAAGGCTAAGATCTAATCTCACCTTCACTTTAAATCTAACGGCTATGACTTAATCAAACACTCACTTAAGTTACTAATGCCACTAACTTAGGCATTTAAATTAATTAAGTAAAAGAACATTCACTTTAATAATTAACATATAAAATGAGCTTCTTAAGGTTTTTAGAGAGGTTACGAAGACGACTTCCACAGGCTAGACACCGAGCCTTTGTGGAAGTACCTGTCCGACAGTACTCAATCAACAATATGCAACAAATTAAGACAGTTTTCAATGGTTGTAGCAAACTTTTGTAACGACAACATTAGATATTGTGAGTTTGCTAAAGTTAGGGCTAGTAGAGTTAGTAGAACACTTGAGAGATTTAGAAAAATGGTTTTAACTACCACTTTCACCACAAGATCGCTTCTAGATTAGTGCCATTGTCATTTGATTTAATTGAAATGAAGAGGTAGAGCCCAAACCCTAAGGTGCAAGCACGTTTGGGTCTTAGGCTTTAGACTTTGAGGAAAATGATGTCTAAGGTGCAAGCACGTTTAGGTTTTAGGCTTTAGACTTTGAGGAAAATGATGTCTAAGGTGCAAGCACGTTTGGGCCCTAGATATCGTTTCTCCCTTCTTGTATCTTCACTTAGGTCAAAGATCAGGTGTCTAGGGCTAAAATCCTAAGGTGCTAGCACTTTAGGGTTTTAGGCTTCTAACCCTAACAAGGATGTTTCACTAACTTAAACAAATAAAACTTTATGAGAGGAAGAAGCACTTATGTTCCTTTCTTAGGGTTTCAATAAAACAATACTTCTTGCAACAAAATAACAATTTCTTTATTTACTTCAACAATATATGATAAAATTTTAGAAATTTACTTCATCCAAGAAACCAAGTGCATACAACCCTAATTGCAAAAATATCCTTCCAAATGAGTAAAGCATCCACAAGAGATCTCTTCCAAGCATAGCGCATAAGATAAAAGGCAAAGAATGGCTGAAATAACGAAATGCTAGAAGAGTTACCCCACAAATGGTGAGGAGTGATGATGACAAAAAGAAAGCTAGTGATAACCTTATTATATGAGGCTAGCCTAGCACATTTGTCCACAAACATAACATAACTTTTAATTCAAGAGGAGCCAACCGCTCACTAACCCTTTACAAAATGTAAAAAATGTAAAAATACATCATAATAGGCCACATGTGTGTGATGTCAACCCTCCTTCGGGAAGGAGGGGGCCTCCAAAGGCCATGTGGTAGCGTCTGGAAGTGGAGCAATGGCAAAAGGTATATCTCCTCTGTCGTGGTCCTGCCAAATCATCACCAGTACCCCAGGTGTACACCAAACCCTAGCACCATCAAATCCTAGATGATGATGTCATGGCCAAAGGAGGGCGACGTCAGGGGCTAAGGGCACTGCATCCTGGCTAGAGGGAGTTGCACCTCATCTCTGCATAGTGTCTTGATGTCTGTTGCTGCAACTTCTTTGATTTGATGAATAATATTCCCTTGGGGTACTCTGCCCAACCTCTGGGATTTCAACCCATCTATGTTCCATTATGGTCAAATCTGCTCAAACCAAGCCCATCTGTCCATTGTCCAAGGTTCCAAGGATGTGAGAGCTGATGTATGAAGGTGGTGAATCATTCGATGAATCATTGCTCCGCATAACACATGCCAATGTCCTACAATAAAGGAACAATGTCTTTTGTACAAGCCTAGGACATCCCTCAGAGAACCATGTCAGGGCCTTCCAAAATAAAGAAGACTATAAGACAGGGTTAGCCAATGTTCACAAGAAATATTAGTCCTCAAAACATGCAAAGTAAGCTATTACTTAAGATATAAGCCATGTAAACAATTCACCTTAGTATCCCCTTCGAGCATCACACCAACGCAGAACTTTATGTGAGTTGGCAAGTTTATGTATGGGAGGGTCTTCATCCAACCCTATTAGGTGTGCCAACCTAGATAGTGTTATTTTTCCTTAAAACTCAACAATCTTAATTTCTGTTTCAATAGATTTTTCTAATACCTGGATTTGAAGAACAACAAATTCTAAATTTGATCTATAATAGAAATATAACTAAGTTATAATAACCTTGAAAAACACAGCGGAATTAATATAAACCAAACACACAAAAATATTAACACCAGAGATACCCTTTAAACCCCAACTTCAGGGAAAACCTCCAAACAAAGGGTTTTATTAATTAGCTTCAACAAGATATCCAGATAATGTTTACAATGCAAATTTGTGCCCAAACCTGGCAGCTTTCTTCAGTGAAATCTCAGCCAAGGAATGGGCCTTTTCCTCACCAAAATTTTTCCCAACACCACGTCCTGTATGTCCTTCTTTGCCTGCATGTGTACGGCATATCGGTACGGTTGTACAATGCATTATTATGACTATAGCAGCCTGCATCCTTCCCTTTTGGGCTCGATTTTGGCTGTGGGTGACACGGTTGGAATGGCCCAACTTCCTTCTTCCTTAGTGGCCCCAAACTTGGCCCTTCTCGACCCTGCACACACCCCCTCTCTTGGTCTCTACAAATCACGTCCGTACGACCCTCTCTCTGTTCCTGCACACCAAGATTCGGCCCTACCTCTGATGTTATGGATGGCAAAAAATAAGATGAAGACAAATTGTCTTCCAATCTCCCTCTGATTCTCTCCAAGACAATTTCCTTGTCACACTTTCAATCTTGCAGTTGAAACCCTCTTGGTGTCACTAACCAACTCAATGCTCTCCTCAAGTCACCCACTCTGCTTATAAATCTCCAACTGAGTGAATGAATGGTGGAGATTAAAGCCCCAACATATCAAATCGATGGCTACGATTTAATCTGAAACTAACTTTGACTTTCCGTATAAGATCAAAGAAGCTTCTAATAGAGAGTTAAATAATAATAATCAATAATCAACATTTCCTAAGTTTAGACTTAGGAAATATGTAAATGATCATTAATTAAATTAATTAAACTCATTTCCCTAAGTTAAACTTAGGATAAAATTAAATGACTTGGAGAAACATAAATCATGTGTCTTTGGCTTGCATGACACCTTGCCTAAGCCACGACACCTATCCTCGTTACAATGTTTCAACACTCCCTCTAAACGAGTGAGGTGTTCTCCCCTATTCACAACTTATCTCTGAAGTACACAAACTTGCCTTTTATCAAGACCTTGGTGAGAATATCTACCACCTGCTCATCTGTAGGCACATACTGTAACTAAACTACACCCCACTGCACACAATCTCTGATGAAGTGATACTTGATGTTGATGTGCTTCGACCTATCATGAAATACTGGATTCTCAGAGAGTTTTACGCCACTCTGATTATCAATGTATGATGGTTGGCTCTAGCTCCTGACTGAACAATGCCACTAGCAACTTCCGAAGCCATGCAGCCTCACATGCTTCCATGCTCGCTGCAATGTATTCCGCTTCCCCAGAACAAAATGCAATAGAATTCTGCTTCGTGCTGAACCAAGAGACAATCCCCAATTCTAAGTTGAAACAACACCCTAAAGTGCTTTTCTTGTCTACAACATTGCCTACCCAATTTGAATCTGTGTAGCCCACCAACTTCACTCCATCTCCCTGAGCATACCTCAACCCACACTCAACTGTGCCACGTAGGTACCTCAATGTATGATTCAGTGCTGTCCAGTGTGCTCAACTGATTGAGAGTATTCACAACAAAACAAATGTATGGCCTAGTATTGGCCAGATACACGAGAGAGCCTATCAACTGCCTGTATAAGGTAGTGTCCACTGCCTTCTGCTTGGAAACATCTATCTTCTTCCAATTAGTAACCATGGGTGTAGACATCGGTCGAAAGTCCTGAATCCTGAACCTCTTCAAGATCTCAACTGTGTATTTCCCTTGTCTTAAGAAAATCTTGCCATCTCGTTGCCACACCTCCAATCCAAGAAAATTATGCATCAACCCGCAATTCATCATATCGAACTCCGAAACAAGATCCCTCTTACAATCTGCAATAAGCTCGATGAACTTGTTAGAAATAGATCGTCCACATATAACATGACAATAAGGCTCTCTCCACCTATCATGATATAGTATAGGTTAGAGTCTACATCACTCTTTACGAAGCCCATGCCCTGCAAGTAACTATCAATGCACTCATACCATGCTCTGGGTGCCTGCTTGAGCCCATACAATGCTCTCTTTAGTCTACATACATGTGACTCCCTCCCATATACCTCAAAACTCTCTGGTTGTTCTATATACACTTCCTCGTCAATAACTCCATTGAGGAAAGCTGTCTTGACGTCCATCTGATGAATCTGCCAACCCATCTCTACTACTAATGAGATCACGACCTTGATGGAAGTATATCTGACTACTTGGGAAAATGTCTCATCATAGTCAACTCGCTCTTTCTGAGAGAACCCCTTAGCCACAAACATGGCTTTGAATCCAAAAGGCCTCAAAAATGCACTTCCAAGAGAAAATTGCTAGAAAGTAACAAGGGTTAGGCCCTAGCGAGTTTCTCTTTCCTTGAACAAAATATAATAAAATATTCAATTGGGCAATGGATGTAGGGGTACTAGAGTGCTACAATGGTAGGGCTCTAGTATCTACTTCAAATTAGGTGCCTTTCAAGAAAATTTAACACATGGAAGATTATAGGGAAAAAGATAGTAACATATGTCTTTCCCCTAGGGTTTCAAGCTAGCAATTTCATAATCTTTGACATGAAACAAGTAAAAATAACCATAAGCATTCATTCATAATAAAGAAATGCAGATTTTCCACTTACTTCACCAAGAATAATCAAGCAAATCACCCTAGTTGAAGATCCTCCACGTGAAAATAGCCAAAATACACCAAAAATTGCCTCCTTCAAGAAGTGCGCACCACTAGTTTCAGCCAAGAACACTTAAGGGATGCCGAATTTCAGACCTCTACTTGAGTGAATAGTGAATGATGAAAAAATACAAGAGTTTTATCTCTTATTTATACAATAACAATGAACTTTAATTGTCTTTTAGGTCACAAAAGGTTGACATGGCTAGTTTACATCAAAAATCCAGTTTTTACATAAAATTAACAATTAAAACCTTAATTTGACTTTAGGGATGACGTGATGCCCCTCTTAGAGTGACGTTAGGCCCCATCATGGAATGCTAGGTCTCAAATGTGAAATGTTAGGCCTCAAAAGTTGTCGCACGTGCCAACTAGCACCAAAATGTTCTCATGCCAAACCCTAACTGATGACATCAAGGGTCAATATGATGACGTCAGGGGCCTTCAAGGGCCAATGTCATGGTGGAAGGGTAATACCCCCCTAGGTCTAGGCCTGACAGAGTGTCTCGGTGGGAAACATCCTTCTTCTTTCCTGGTGCCATCCTCTGGTGTCTCTCTGCCCCTGGTTGGAGTCACAACATCCATCTGGTGGGATTTTAGCCCCATGGAGGTCCAAGCTAATCATCCCCCCATATGTACAGGTGTCCACCGGGCATGGTCCTGCAACAACAACAAGTATGCCCTCCATGGGCTCATAAGTCACAGGGATCATAGTAATGTCAATCACATCCAATGATCAAATTACCCAAACATGTGCATCAAACCCCCCTTTACCCAGACAAATGCTCAAAGATGTTATGCAGTTTAACAAGCCGGGTTTGCAGAGGGTCTCAGGATGTCCTATTGGGATAATCCTCCTCAAGTTTGGGGTGTTTCCTAGGTGAAGACCAATCTAGGTCATGTAAGTGTATGAAATGGTGTAGGGGAATGTTTGGGCAAGGGGTGCAGTGATAACAGGGAAATGTAGGTCTTGCCTGTAGGTGCCTCTTTAGAGGGCGAGCTGCACCTTGTCATGGATGCCATTGTTTCCTATCCCATTCAATGCCTTTTATTCTTTGTCTTATTGCTTTTTCTTTTCAAGAGAATAGCTGGGGGACACTTTCCTGGCTTTCGAAGTTTCATTGTAGGCAACGAAGATCCCCTTCTTTGCAGTGGAATCAAGCTTTGTCCTCTTATTAGAGGGAATATGACAATATAATAGGCAACCGAAGTTCCTAAAGTGACCAACTTCCGACTTATTTCCTGTAAATGCCTCTTCAAGAGTCAATTTACCCAACACTTTGTAAGGACTCATGTTATGTATGTATACTGCAGTACTGCATGCCTCTGCCCATAAGAACTTGGGCAAATCCTGATCATACAACATCGCTCTAGCAACACCAACAATGGCCCTGTTCTTCCGTTCCGCTACCCTATTTTGTTGAGGGTTGTAGGGAATTGTCAATTCCTTCTTGATCCTTGCCTTAGAACAAAACTCCTTGAAATCTTTTCCTATGTACTCACCTCCATTGTCTGACTTGAGAACCTTAATCTTCCCTCCTGTCTCATTCTCCACAAGAGCCTTAAACTCTTGGAAGCGACTGAACACCTCATCTTTGGCCCTCATGAAGTGGATTCAGGTTTTCCTAGAGAAATCATCCATGAATGTGACAAAATACTCACACCCTACCAAGGATGGTGAAGACATAGGCCTGCATACATTTGATTGCACTAAATCCAATACGCCCTTCGATCTACTGTCACTACTTGGAAAAGTTGTTTTAACATACTTTCCCAAGGCACACCCTTTACACATGTCACTGTGCTCGGTGCTCAACTCTGGAAGGCCAGTCACTATCTCCTTGAGAATGTTAAGTGCCCCATGGTGTAAGTGAGCCATCCTTCTATGCCATAGTTCTCCCATATCCTTACTGTCGCTGATCAACACCTAAGGTGACTCAAACTGCAACCTGTATAAATTGCGTGACCTAATCCTTATCATCTTGGCCTGCTTCGACCCCCTGGGATGAATGTGCACTTTTGATCCTTTGAAAGACACATCATACCCCTTGTCCTGAAGCGTCGTAACTGATATCAAGTTCTTGGTCATCCCTAGCATGTACAACACATCTGTAAAACTAAATATCTTGCTTGACTCCCTCTAAAAGGTGATTGTCCCTCATCCAACTAGAGTACACTTCAACTTATTCCCCATTTCTATATCGAAAGTCATCTCTTCTTCTCTAAAACTAGAGAAGTATTTTCTAACGACTGTCATATGATATGACGCACCACTACCTCTATGGCCTGTGTGCCAGAGCTAGAGAGGCAAGTGATGAGTGAGAAATCCTCATCATATCTAGAAGAAAACTCATCAATGTCCATTGAAGCTATTGTCTAAGACTTCTTTGTATCCCTATTCTTATTAGGACATTGATTGGCATAATGACCTGTCTTGTGACAAGCAAAGCATTTGACTTTGCTCATGTCGCGTTTCTTCTCTCCCTTGGAGGTCTGCCCACTACCTGGGCCTTTCTTTGTTTTGGCTTTGCCATTTCCCACAAGACGAATGTTCTCTTCTCTATCACCCTTATGATGACTGTTGCTACCATTGAGAGATGCTAACCTCAATTCCTCTTGCATGAAGTCATCCCATAATCGATCCGAGTCTAGAGTATGTTCCCTGAAAACAATGCCTCTCACAAAGACATCCCATGACTTGGAGAAGCCATTTGAGTCTATCCTCACAAGTTTAGTGCCATCCACACTCTCTCCAACAATTGCCAACTCATCCTTTACTTTTCTAAGTCTGGTGAGGTAGGAGGATACACTTTCCCTCTTTCCCATCTTGGTATTTTTGAGTTTTTCCTTCAAAACCGTTTTTCTGTTTAGATTTGAATTCTGGTACAGTTTAATGATGGCTTTCCACATCTTCCTAGTTGTATCCAATCCCGAGAGGTGAGGGACTATGTGGCCCTTGTCCCCATCCAGAATGATACGCCTTGCCTTGGCATCATTCTTCTTGTGAGATTCAACTTGTTGTGCATCAGTTGGAACTGCAATGGTATTCTCTGCAAATTCCTTGAGCCATACTCCTCTAATGACAACAATACACGCTCCTTCCAAATGCCAAAGTTAGATTCCCCATCTAACCTGTCCTCAAATTTGATACCTGAAATAGACATGATTATGAAAAACCCTTCTATCAAAACCTCCTAGATCTGAAGAATAAAAGCTGGCTGAAAAATATGTGTAAACCTTTGGTTTTTCTCTCAGAGGCAAAGCTCTGATGCCATGTTATTTTTCCTTAAAATCATCAATCTTAATTTCTGTTTCAATAGAATTTTTTTATACCCAAATCTGAAGAACAACAAATTCTAAATCTGATCTATAGCAGAAATATAACTGAGTTATACTAACCTTGCAAAGAACAACGAAATTAATAGAAACCAAACACAAAATAATATTAACACCAGAGATACCATGGAAATCCCAACTCTGGGGAAAATCAACAAATAGAGGGTTTTATTAATCAGCTTCAGCAAGATATTCAAAAAATGTTTACAATGCAAATTTGTGCCCTGTTATCGCACAAGTTGTAGGTTGGGCAAAGCTCGACCCAACCTCCAAAATGGCAACAACTAAGGGACACTATACCCATTGTCACCTCAATATAGGTCCTGCATTTCAAGGGTGACTAGGTTACTCTAGGGAGGCGATCCCGGTGACCCTGGGGGGATTCAGATTGATGGAAGGGAAAGAAAAGAAGTATCCCTGTAAAATTCAATGATGGAAGAGAAAATATGGCTTTGATGACTCGTCTCCGGGTGGTTTATGGTTGACAAGTCTTTGGATGCCTGCAAAGGGTGTTTGTACCTGCCCGAGACACAAGAAAAGCCACACTTGCATATAGTAATGTTAGGTGA
>SNQJ01S0244104.1:0-10862 GCA_010110895.2 Picea sitchensis
TCGTACTCCATCTCGACTAGCAATGTGACCCAAGTATTCAACCTTTGAAGTCCCAAAAGAACATTTGAAGCATTTCAGGAATAGTTGCAATCATGCAAGAGTTGCAAGGATTTATTAACATGTTCTATGTGGGAATCCTAGGTTTTGTTGTAGAACAATATATCATCAAAGAATACAAATATAAATTTGCATAGAAAGAGTTGAAATTTTTTGTTCATGAGGCTTTGGAAGGTGGATGGAGCATTGCAAAGGCTAAAGGGCATCGCTAAAAAATCATAATGACCTTCATGTGTGTAGAAAAATATCTAAGGAATGTCTACCTCTTTCATCTTTGTTTGGTGTTATCTAGAATGAAGGTCAAATTTAGTGAGACACTTGGCTCCATGAAGTTCATTTAAGAGATCATATATAACCATGATGGGGAATTTATATTTGATGGTTAACTTATTGAGAACCTAAAAATCAAGACACATGCACCAATTACCTTCCTTATTTTCATGTCCCTATTTTAGAACATCAATATTATTGAAATTTTATATATTGAATAATTATAAAATGAGGAAAAAAATCTTCCAAAAATCATGTTTAGCACAAGATTTAAGTTCTAGTGAGACACATACCATATCACACAAAGTGACACATACTGCGTCGCACCATATTCTACTTGTAATGAGACATATCACACAAATTCACTTTTCCTTTATCGAAACTCTCCAAAATTTCTCCATTTGCAGTGTGTCACACTAATTCTAGTTTTGGTGCAACATTGCATCACATCAAAAATATTTTTGTGCAATTAATTGCTTTAGATCAATACAAACTTTAACCAATCTAAAGTTCATTAAGCCAAACTTAAAGGATGACATCTCAAAGTTTGTGTTTCATGATGCGGTAAAGATTTTTATTGCAACGTTGGAAAGTTTCTTCATTTGCGATGTATCACACCAAAAGTTTCTTTCAGTGCAATACGTCACACCAATTGAAACTTTGTAGCATTGTGATAAAGGTAAAAAATTCAACCCTTGCGACATTTTGCGCATTCCAAAAGATTGTTTCATTGTGACGATAAAAGATTGGACTGATGCAATATGTATCGCACAAATATTCACTTTGATGCGACACACATTATGTCGCACTAAACTTCATGTTCATGCAATACACAAATTTTCACAAGTTATTTCGAAAAAAGAATTCTAAGTATTCCAAAAAAACAATGACTTAGTTAGACAAGCCATATCCTCATCAAGTACTAAATCCAGAAGTAAACAGGCTTGTGGGCCCCAAATCTTAACACAATTGTGCCCAAATAAAATACATTAACAAGTTCCCAAGTCGATAACATGGGCATATATTGAACGAAAAACATAGAAGGCAAAGCAAGAAACATAATTTGAAAACTTTTTGTTTTAACTCAAGAGTTTTATTGATATTTCACCTTTAATTATACTGTGATAACTACCATTTCAATTGTTTAGTGCATGATCTGAGTAACTCATGTTTGTGTGTGTGCGTGCGCAAACACACACACACACACATATTAAAAGCTATTTCTCTTTCAACAATTCAAATTGTAAACAATGAATATGTCAGGTAAAATAATACTCTATATCTTGAGTATTGGTTTCTTTATCGGATTAATGAAAAATGGGTTCTACATGCATGTAGTGCACAAACTGGTTTTCCAAGAACCATACAATTTTTATGTTCAATATATGTATATAGCGATAATATTGGAAAACATAGTTAGCATTGATATTGCCAGGCATAATCACATAGATAAATCTATTTCCGAATATATGAACCAAACACAAGATGTCAAACTGTAACATTACCATTTGACTATAAAAATGATTATACAATATATTTGTTTATATAAAGGAAAGGTTTTGTTGCATGATATATGACCCTCCATTCCATTCATATAGGTAATATATTCTATCTTCATTTGAATTCATTTCAAATCACCTCAAACATAAATATAAACACTTGTTTGTTTATCCATCAACCATGTAGATTTCATAAACAAAATATCTAAAGAATTTCCATAATAGAATTGGAAAACTTATCTGTTTGAATATTGTAGACTAGGAAACTAACTAAAGCCAAGCAATTTTCCACCCAACCGTAGGTAGTCTATCGTGGAAATCACCCCCTACTAGGTTATGATACCACCAGGGTGAAGAAGAAAAACAAAAAGCTCAAGATAGTCTCTATATCTTAGGCAAGAATATCATTAACCAAGTGTCTCACAATTGAGTTTTCTGAAGACAGAGTAGCTCTTTGGTACCTGTTATCCCCCACTTTTAGGGATAACTAGGGGGTCATGTCTTGAGGCCCACATGTCCTAGACATGGAGTACCGAGAGCCGTATTGACTTTAGCATGGCCCTGGAGGGCCCACCTTTTCTTCCTTTCAACGCTTCTATCTTGTCAGCAGCAACAACATCCATCACCATCGGCTTGGTATTGTGTCGAAGATGGTTCTTGCTCCATGAGGTAATGAGTCCGAGTATCATGGTATGTGTCACTTTGATCATCAAAACCATTGAATATGTGCATCTGATTCCTTTTATTTCTAACAAATACTTGGATCTTATGCTTGTCCACTTGACCATGTCTGGGGGGATTGACAGGATGCCCTAGTAAGCTTGTGTCCGTAGGTTTTGGTTTTCCACTGGGGGGGATTTATGAAAATCCATCATCTGCTCCCATCATGACACCACTTTTTCATCTTGCTTCCCGCTCATCTATCCCTTACACTTGTCTGGACAGTGGGTTGACCTATTTTCAGGATTACACCTTATCTCGTGGGAAGAAGGGGCTAAAGGCCCAGAAGGTAAAATAAAGATGGCAAAAGATAAAATCCTAAGAATAAAACCTCGAGATGCTTCGCCCAAGGATCCCCGAGAAAGCAATAAAATGCTTCTCAGCAAGAAACAAGAGGGACCTGTAAAAAATAACAAAACAAGACCTAGTCAGAGGATAGGGGGTCTCAACACAAGCCAACCTATAAGGTCCATGGGTACCTAGCAGTATGACATTACCACCATCTGGTTACCATGCCAGGGTAGTGACTCTTGGTTGCATGGCCAAGGGAAAGGGGGTCTCATCATGAGCCAACCTTCTCATTTTTGCAAAAGTACTTGTGGGTAACGTTGTTACCACTGGTCACCACGCCAGGGTAGTGTCCCCTGATTAGCCTCTTGAAGAAAAATAAATAAAGAACAAAAGAATAAAGGCATGGGCTTGGAAAGATTTGCATCCAGGACAGGTGCAACTTGCTTTCTACAAAGGCACCCACAGGTAAAACCTTGCATCCTCTGCTCCCACTGCACCCACTTGCCAGGACATCCCTTGACCACCTCATCCACTTACATGACTCTGATGAGCTCTCTTCCGGGAACTTTCCTTTTCCAGTGGACACTAGCCCAATAGGACACCCTGTCATTTTCCCCAAACCTGTATTGCAGGCTCATGTAGTGTCTTTGAGATTTTAACTAATGTATTAGGGATTTTATGCACATGTTTAATAATATTGATGATGATATGTGATTGACATTGCTATGATCCCTATGAATTATGAGCCCACGGAGGGCGTAGCTGTTGATGTGTAGGATCATACCCGATGGACATGTACCATTTGGACAGGTACACATGGGGAGATGATCAATTCAGACCTCCATGGGGTTGAAGAGCCCATCAGATGGATGTTGAGACCCCATCAGGGGGCAGAGACAGTACATAGATGGATCAGGGGCTTTGCATCAGAGAAGAGGAGGACGTTCCACCAGAGGCACCCTAACAGAGCTTGACGCAGGGGGGTTATGCCCTCTCCACTAGAGCGTTGGCCTTGGAAGGCCTAGGATGTCACCCTTGATTATCATGATGTATCCAGCCTTGTGGACGTCTTGGGAGGCAAATTTGGTAGTGTTGGCACGTGTGGTAGGCTGGAGAGGCCCAAGGAGGGACGTTTTGCTCTAGGATGCTGCATCTTCCCTAGAAGGGGCTAACTTCTCCCTCAAAGGGGGCATGACGTCTCTCTTTAGCTTGATTAGGTTTTAATTTTGGTCATTTAATGCAACACAATATGTTTTTTAGTATGTTGGCCTTGTCGACCTTTTTCATGACCTAAAAAGTAAAATTAGGTCATGGTACTGTATAAATTGAGGGTTTTTACCTTCATTTTTTCATCATCTCTCACTCACTCATTAGTAAGGTCTGGAATTTGCGCTATACTTGGGTTGTTTGGCTGAAATTGTGAGGTGCACTTGTTGAAGGAAGACTTTCTTGGCATATTTTGGCATTTCTCTTGGTGGAAGGTGTTACAAATAGGGTTTGCTATGCTTTTCTTGGTGATATGTAAGTGGATTTCTGCAAAACATCTTGATGGAATGGTTGTATTGTTATTTCTTGCATATGTTGTTATAAATTTGCTGAATAAACCCTAGGTGACAAACACACATCATTGGTCCTTGTCTCATGTCCCTATTAAGAGATTTTTCAGCCATTGTTTGAAGAGGGGAGAGCCTAGCCGTAGCTACACTCTTCTTTTCTCTTCATTTTGCTAGCCATTTTATTTTCAAGCTAAGAAGAAGGAGATGCATCAGAGCCTAGTTCTTCTACACTTTGATGGGCCTATTTTTCTAGGGTTTGTTGGTAAGGCCTTGCTGTAGCAACACCTTGCTCTTTCAAACCCTCTCGTCTTAGTTTCATGCTATTTTCTCAGCTAGTCGTAATTGCCATTGAGTTAAGGAAGGAGGAGAGAGCATCGAGGCCTAGTTCCCCTACACCAAGGTGAGCCTCTCTCCCCTAGGGTTTTGACTTTGAGGCCTTTCCCTAGCAACACCTCAAAGCTTCACCTTCTAGTCCTTAGCCGTACTATCTTTTGATCCTTTAGCTCCTGCGTACTCCACTTTTGACTCCATTAACCCTAAGACACTAATCTAAAGACCTCTTTTCTTGAGTGAACTTGATCACAACAACTCTCAAAACTTTGAATCAAACCCTAACTACTAACCCTAGCTTATAAACTAACCCTACTAACCTACTGTTGTCGTCATCCCTTGCTGAAGTATCATTTGTGCAGCTAACGTTTCTCTTATAAGCAATTGAATGGTGGTTTAAAGGCATTAATTGAATGAAGTGTTGATTGTTGCATTGAATGCCACACTTTCTTAACATTTATTGAAGAAGTGACATTATATTTCATTGCTATTTTATAAACATTGACTTCGTCAAAATTTATTATCCAATTGTTTATATGTGTATCAGATAGTCATTGATTTATATGAATTACTAACCAAGTGAGTAAGCTTGCATATATCAGTTTCTTGTTTCTTTGTCTTAGGCAGGTGTATCTCTCTTTTTGGTGTTATACTTTATTATTGGTTGTTAACCAGACTATCTGCTCAATGGTGACTTGTGAGGGGGAAAACTTATATTTGTCTTACAATCCTTTGCCTTCTCAAAACCCCAGGTCATTAGGGACGTATCCCCTGGGCCTTACCTCCCTAAACAGAAAGAACCATCCCATTGAGGTGACATTGGGTGGGATTGGTTCCAGTTACGCCAGTTTGACTACTCTTCATCCATTTACTATCCTAACTACAAACTGCGCGATAACAATACCCACAATACCTGCACCACACAACACAAGGAGGTATTCCTTCTTTGCTCAACAGTCCCTTAGAAGTACCCCCCCTCTAGTTTTATTTAGTATGTGCATAAAAGGGTCCAGGTTGATGTCCCTTAACTCTAATAGAAACTAGTTTGGTTCCAGGTTCTCCTTAGGGCTCTCATAGCTTTCACTGCTATGTTTATTGACGACAAAGAATCTCTTCGACACCCATAATACTTTCCCCACACAAAACAAGGAGGTATTCCTTCTCTGCTCAATAGTTCCTTAGAAGTATCCACCCTCCAATGTTATTTAGCATATGCATAGAAAGGTCTAGGTTGATGTCCATTAAACTCCAACACAAAAATTATATTGGTTCTTGACTTTTCAAAAATAAGTTCCTATTCTCTAGAATTAGCCTCTTTCTATTCTCATTTGAATTCCTTGCTTTTCATGAATGAAAAATATGGTTTAATATAGTCCTAAACCAACTTCGATTTGGTTCTAAGAATGTAGGGAACAAGTTTCCAAGATTGTAGGAAGGGATGGCTTATATTTAGGAAATGGTTTCACCCACTCCTATGATCTCCAAATTTGGGCTATAGACTAGGCTCAATAGTGCAAAGGTTAATATGACAAGTATTCCATTAGACCCCCTCACATTTCCCCACTTGTGGTATCATATCCCCTTTAGGTGCTACTACCTCAGTTAGTTCTGTCATTTTATTAATTCTGTCAAATAAAGATATTTACAAGTGTTCAAGTCACCGTGACATATCTACCTCATAGTGCTAAATACAACTAAGTATTATAATATCCATGCAGAAAACCTTTAAACATAATTAAATACAAAGTATCAAAGAGGATAAAACTAGGACATTACACTTATCTAATACCATGACCACCGGTGATGAGTAGGGGCCGGTACTGGGACATATGAATCTGATCTCCAGCAATTCTTGAATGTTCTTTTCTATTTCATTATTTTGTGCAAAAGGTTGTTGATAGGGACCCACATTAGGTGGTATACTACAGGGAATTAGGGGAATACCATGGTCATGCTCCCCTTGTGAAGGTGGTAAACCCACTACAAGGAAAAGACCCTCTAGCGGAGGTTTTTGCAGAAGTCCCTATAAAAATAGCCCAAAAATTTGTTTATAGCAGAAAACATTAGTGGAGGCTAGTGGCTCAAGGTTTTAGCGTAAGATTTTTCACAGTGCTTTTATAAATATCGAGTGAACCGGTGTGTTTATAATATTGACGCATCCGTGCTCTAACACATGGTGCACCATGGTAGGGTTATTTAAAAAAAAAAAATACTCTGTTGCGGTCCTTAAATATTGACGCACCGGTGCTCTAACACATGGCGCACTATCATAGGGTTATTTCACAAAAAATATACTCTGGTGCGCTCCTTAAAGACTAACGCATTGATGCTCTAACAAACTGGCACAACGTGGTAGGGTTATTTGAAAAAAATATACTTCGGTTTTCTATCTAAATATTGACATACCGGTGCTTTAACCACTGACGCACTGTGGTAGGGTTATTTAAAAAAAAATATTGCGGTGCACGCCTTAAATATAGATGCATCGGTGCTCCAAGTTTCTCCCAAAATAGTGCACTGTGGAAAGGTTATTTAAAAAAATATATACTCCAGTGCGCTAGATAAATACAGACACACCAGTGCGTCTAACAATCGAGCGCATTGTAACAAGGTTAAATAATAAAAAATTACCATCGGTAAAAAATCAATTTTACCATTTTCTGTGCTATAGAGTTCTCAAGCACAAGTGCAACTTTTGTCTCTTTGAAACGCCCTGTTGTCGGTGCTTCCCTTGCTTGCCTTCCTTCCATATGTTTCTCAGTGTGTGGATTTCGAATTTTTCCAAACGGTGAGCAAATTTGTTTTTTTGGACTACGTGGAAACCATGCCTCCCCGACGAGAAAATGTCCAGGTAATGTCTTTGTTTCTTTATAACTTAAACTTTTAACGGATTAAAATTCAAAATTTAGTTAAATTTCCATTGTTTTAATTTGTTTTTCTACGCGGTGTGTTTGAGTTGTTCAGCTTGCACTGTGGATGGTGCACCCTAAAAATTTACAGAGTGCACCGAAAAACAATGCCAATTTTTTTTTTATGGTGGTGCGTTTGTAAACATTAACGCACCGAGGCGTAAGTTTTCTGATGCACCGCATAAAATAATATAACTAATTTTTGACGGTGCATCTAATTAATGTTAACGCATAGTGACATTACATTAGAAGACGCACCACATAAATCAAATATATTCTTTTATGCGGTGCATTGGTAAATGTACACACTGGTGTGTTAATGCTTACACAACACATTGTTGTACAAACATTAGAGCATAATTTCCTAAGTATTGTAATTATCAATTTTTAAAAAATTAGTGATGCAGTGTGTCGCCTTTCCTAAAACGCATCAGTGTGTGTCAAGAAAAGGATACGCACTGCAAAAACATTTTTTTAAAGAATTTTTTTATGGTGCTTTAATATTTTAAGTTTTTATTATTTTAGGCGATGCATCAGATAACCTTCACGCACTGGTGTGGTAAGGTTATACAACGCACCGCATAAAATAATATAACAAATTTCATACAGTGTGTTATGTTACAAGAGAGCACCATCATTGGTGCTCACAAGTAATATACACACCACCAAATATTCGAGTCGATGTTAAAAAAACCTCCATTCGACGTAACAAACTTGAGTCAGATGTAATGTCTAAACCACCAAACGACAAAACTCAAGAAACCCTATGTGAATTTAAGCAACTCCAACAAAGAAATTAAAACAAGAATCTAGGAAAAACTCTATCAATATCAATTGAAGAACCCCTCAGTCAATCCATATGTGTGGATATAGCAAATGCTCGATAACCCATATTAAGCCATTGACAATTCTTCAATCAAAAAGAACAAATTTAGAGATCAAATGACTTCACCACAGTCTCATTCTTATTCTCTATGAACCCGAGATCACAACCAACAACTGTGATACCATGTTGGGACATAAATTAAATGCAGAGAAGAATAAATCCGAGATCAGAGGTGGTGTCTAAAGACATTAGATAATGGAAAATAATAAACTCAATAGAACTTTTATATCTGAGAAGATAAAGGTATAATGAGTTGATCTATTATGCTTGAGAATACACTTATTCGAGTTCGAGGTGCTTTCTTCATTATCTATTGGTATTTATCTCGTCACGAGTCGGAACATGGTTAGAGCACTTATTTTTTGCCAATACTGCATGCAGTCAATTCAAATCTAGTAGCATTTTCGGGTTATCTTAGAATATAGTCGGCAAGTAAGGGGGACATATTATCGATCTTTGTTATAGCTATTGCAGCCGTCGAAGCAACTATTTCATTAGCTACTGACATCGTATCGATCAATTTCATTTGTCAAAATGGTGATAGAGTATCGTATATATGATCTATAGATTACGAATCAGTATATCTATTCCTATCCAAAAAGATGATGGGTATATATCAAAAGATATATCTATTATGTATGACTAGAATCTATCGAAATCTCTATAGTATTGCGATCGATCAAAAACTTAATTGATCCATATTAAACTCATTATGAAAATTACCTATCATGATTAAACCATATTCGGGGTGATCTAGAGGGATCAAAATGATAAAAATATCTTTGTCCCATTGAAAAAATACAGAATCTTAACATATTGATTCCAAATAGAATTGATAGTACAATTATTGATTCTTTTATATTTATAATATCTCGTTATTAGCCATCTTTATTGGGCATATATTAGAATATTTGGCTATATATGATCTTATCAAATTGAAAACCTTTTACTAACTAATGGAGATCCAATGGCGCATTCGGTCAAAATTTATGATCAGGGGATCAAATTTTGCTCAAATTTCAAAGTGCTCAGAATGCGACGAAAATAGTGCCATTGCGTCCGTCTCATCTTCCTGATTCCGGCAGTATGTTTACTTTGTCAAACAGACTCTGTATGGAGAAGATATCGCGATCTGTTCGCCAAGCCAAACAGGCAAAAAAATTTGATGTTGATTGTACCAGTCCGTACAGTTCATACGGTCTGATGTGGCAGGACCGTACGACCGTACAGGGGTGACGTGGAAGATGCTGGTTGGTTGATAGATGGCGAGTCAGGAGCTGACACGTGTCCGTTTATGGGCAAATGGTATGAGGACACGTGGCCCAATTGGTGGGTGCCACGTGTCACTCATTATTTGGTTTATATGGTTATGTAAAATATATAGTGGAGTCCGCAGGGTTCGACCCCCGGACCTCCCCAACACCTAACGCCTTCGCATGACTGCCCGACCATTGGGCCACATGTTGGTTCTTATTCAATGTATATGTTTAAATGTATATAAGTTTACACTATTGTATATTGGATGGGGGGTCGGGCCGGGGCTTAACCCCGGCCCGTGGTCGTTTGAAATGTAATATGACCATGTTATATGTAATGTAGCCGACAGATTTATGTGCGCGCAGTTTTAAAACTTAACCCTTGGTCATATAACGTGTGCCATATGCCTATGACCTGGAGCGTGCGGGGGGTTACACGGTTCTATAACCAATTTAACCACTTTTTTTCCATGCATACGGTCACATGCGCCATACGCCCAGGTGCCGAGGCGGTTAGGGGCTGGCGCGCCCTTAACCGTTCTACGGTTTGCACCGTTGGCGCGGTTGCGCCCGGTGCTGGGTTTTCACGCTTTAAAATGCGTGTGAGCCAGGTTCAATGATGAAGGGTGCGTTTTGTAGATGCAGAGACAACAAGCTTGAAGAGGGGGACTTCCAGGAGGCCTAACTTCTTTGTTTTTTGACCGATTGAGGTGCCGAAAGAGCCTAGACAGGGGTTTTGGGACGCTTTGAAGCCATTGGAGCAGTCAGTTTGTCAGTTTGAGCATTGTAAGACATGTTTTTGAGCACTTTTTGAGCAATTAATAATAATGATCCATTCGAAGCTGGACCAGGAGATGTAGCCCATAAGAGGGGTGAAATCCTTTATCAATTGTTGTGCTTATGTGTTTATGTTCATTGATTATGCTGCTGTCTATGTATAACTTGCATAAGTAATCCTTTAATTTATGTGTTGCAAACTGATCCTTTTTATTTAAACACATAACATTCACTTGCAATAAGTTTTCAAGTTTTTCAAGTCTTCTTCATTTTTAGATCAAGTTGGTATCAGAGCACTGGTTTTGAAGACT
>SNQJ01S0244104.1:10872-24156 GCA_010110895.2 Picea sitchensis
TGGTCTTAAAGGGACGAATCCAAGCAAGGCCAAGTGGATTGAGGTTGGAAGGGTGAGGGAACTTTACCCTCATCTTCACATAGACCAAGAATAGTCTTTTGGAGGTCCAAAAGCTTCCTAATGGGGAGGTGTGATCAGGGGATCAAATTTTGCTCAAATTTCAAAGTGCTCGGAATGCGACGAAAATAGTGCCATTGTGTCCGTCTCGTCTTCATGATTTCGGCAGTATATTTACTTTGTCAAACGGACTCCGTATGGAGAAGATATCGCGATCTGTTCGCCAAGCCAAACATGCAAAATTTTTGATGCTGACTGTACCAGTCCGTATAGTCCGACGTGGCAGGACCGTACGGGGGTGACGTGGCAGATGCTGGTTGGTTGATAGATGGCGAGTCAGGAGCTGACACGTGTCCGTTTATGGGAAAATGGTATGAGGACACGTGGCCCAATCGGTGGGTTCCACGTGTCACTCATTATTTGGTTTATATGGTTATGTAAAATATATAGTGGAGTCCGCGGGGTTCGACCCCCGGACCTCCCCAACACCTAACACCTTCGCACGACCGCCCGACCATTGGGCGACGGGTTGGTTCTTATTCAATGTATATGTTTAAATGTATATAAGTTTACACTATTGTATATTGGACGGGGGGTCGGGCTGGGGCTTAGCCCCGACCCGTGGTCGTTTGAAATGTAATATGACCATGTTATATGTAATGTAGCCAACAGATTTATGTGCGCGCGGTTTTAAAACTTAACCCTTGGTCATATAACGTGTGCCATATGCCTATGACCTGGAGTGCGCGGGGGGTTACACGGTTCTATAACCAATTTAACCACTTTTTTGCCATGCATATGGTCACATGCGCCATACGCCTAGGTGCCGAGACGGTTAGGGGCTGGCGCGCCCTTAACCGTTCTACGGTTTGCACCATTGGCGCGGTTGCGCCCGGTGCTGGGTTTTCACGCTTTAAAATGCGTGTGAGCTAGGTTCAATGATGAAGGGTGCGTTTTGTAGATGCAGAGACAACAAGCTTGAAGAGGGGGACTTCCAGGAGGCCTAACTTATTCATTTTTCGACCGATTGAGGTGCCGAAAGAGCCCAGACAGGGGTTTTGGGACGCTCTTAAGCCATTGGAGCAGTCGGTTTGTCAGTTTGAGCATTGTAAGACATGTTTTTGAGCACTTTTTGAGCAATTAATAATAATGATCCATTGGAAGCTGGACCAGGATATGTAGCCCATAAGAGGGGTGAACTCCTTTATCAATTGCTGTGCTTATGTTTTTATGTTCATTGATTATGCTGCTGTCTATGTATAACTTGCATAAGTAATCCTTTAATTTATGTGTTGCAAACTGATCCTTTTGCTTTAAACACATAACATTCACTTGCAATAAGTTTTCAAGTTTTTCAAGTCTTCTTCATTTTTAGATCAATTTATGATACATGTATTGGTTGTACCCAATGCGTATGAGCTTGTCCCACAGATGTATTGGAAATGATACCTTGGGAAGGATGTAGAGCTAAGCAAATTGCTTCTGCTCCAAGAACATAAGACCATGCAGGTTGTAAGCGGTGCGAATCCACTTGTCCAACAAATTTCTTGAGTGTACATGTTTATTTATGGCATGAGACAACATACAGTATGGGTCTAGCTTACTGATCAATATGCACAATAAAAAAGGTTAAATCCATCTCATATTTTTTTCATTTTTTTTTTCTCTAGTGATAAAAACCCATACTTGAGATCTTGGATCAAGTATGGGTTTTTGTAGAGAGACGGAAAGTATCTTCTATAATAAGTGAATTACCCTGGCTCGATCAACAATATTTGTTAGTTTGCCCATATCTTTCCTTAATCCCATTATTTGTCCACCCATAGAGGGACGAATGAGTTGATTCGATGATATACTCTAGGTAAGAACTCATTTTCATTACCTATACATTCCGTCCGTTACCATTTCGAATTCGATAATTCATTGATCCAATTGAAAGAAGAAAGAGTCTAACTAGATAGATCTTATTGATTTTCATTGGAGATTGGGAATTGGCGGACTTTCCGTTGGATCTATTTGACGGGATTTTTTACCACTTTTTCCATTTCAGTTGCTTGGCCAGTTACTTAAAATCTTCGATCGTTACATTTACTGATGTTATGCAATGTACATTGGCCAATTAGGATCATTTGCTTCTCGAGATATTCTGCTTTTCTTTCCTATGTAGGATATGAAATCAATTTCCGTTCACCCACTTCTATCCGTACGGGGGGAGGGAAAGACGTTTATATTTGGACAAAAAGTTCATTTCGTACACTATGAGTGCTATATATTTCCCCTAATCGGAGCTTGAAGTATGGGTCTCTAGGGATCTGATAGACCAACATTAGGTTCAGGAATATTGGATAAGAAATAGTATTCCATAATACTGGAAATAGTATTCTATTTAGGGTTCTTCATTACTTATGCAATCAAATCGTCAATTTTTTCCTTACATACCTGGTTACCTGATACTCATGGGCAAGCGCATTATAGTACATGTATGCTTCAGTAGCTGGAGTTCCATTTAAAATGGGAGGATATGGGTTAATCCGAACATGGAATTGCTACCTCATGCTCATTTTATATTTATTTTTGTTGTGGTTGGTAATGATAGGAGCATTTCAAATCGTCTATGCAACTCCAACTTCTCTGGGTCAACATAATTGGAAAAGGAGGATAGTCTTCACTATCTCATATGGGATTTTGAATTATTGGTTCCATGGTAGATATAGGTCTCAATGGATCCATTTTCAAATGATATTTCATTAATCAATTGGTGCGACATTTTCATTCTTAGCAGGAACAAGTGACGATAGGATACATTTCTTCTTCTTGATGAAATAAATGGTAGTGCTATACTAATAGCTAAAATACTATGTCCAATAGTTTTTCAATGGATTCTCTTGTGTTACCGGAAATCAATGGTTTTATGGTAGAATGTATGATATTTTCTTCCCGAGAAAAATGATTGTTTATAAATCTTCTTCGACCTTTAAAATTGAATCATTGGTACTGCAATAGCGGCAATTGTAACGATATTCACTCCCATCCACTTGTTGTCTATGTTACGTCGAATATTCTATATAAGTTGAAAATGTGACAAACCCTTATTTAACGGATTCTGGACCAAGAGATATTTTAATCCTGATTTGTCTCTTTCTACCAATAATAGGTATTGGTGCTTATCCCAATCCAGTTCTCTTTCTATCAGATGATGGGATAGAAGTTAGCTCATCTCGATCCTTCCATCCATGAAATGAATGGAAAAAAAATATTTTTGTACTTTATGAATAGATTCTTATCTATATAATAGAATTAATAGGATCCAATTCTCTTTTGAGAAATGAATCGAATGGAGCGAATAAAAAATTTAATTATTTCTCTTTTATTTTGAGAAAATATAGTTCAAGTTATTTCAAATAGTGATTCCATCATTCTATAATAAATCTTTGAAATAACTTGGACCAGTTATTGATGTCACTTATCACTTACATAAAGGAACTGGATCGAATCTATCCTTCTTTTTCCCTCCGGGAATTCGGTCCATTTATGGTTCCAACCATCCATAGTTGTGTAACCCTATTCCTGATAGATCGATCCCCAAATAACGGATCCAAACTATAGAAAATCCTAAAGAAGCCACAATTGTCGGTTCCTCACCCTGCCAACCCTTATTCATTCTAGTATGCCGATAGATTGCGAATATGGTCCAAGTAATTAATTCCCAAGTCTCTTTTGGATCCCAGTTCCAATAAGATCCCCATGCTTCATTGGCCCATATTGCTCCAGAAAGAGTACCTATGGTTGAAAGAGAAAAACCGGGACCAATCACACAAGCACACTCCATGAGAACGAAAAATAGATGTATCGATGATGATGTGACATATCGATGAGAAGGATAATCTATAAATAGGTTTTGGTCATGGACCAAGCCAATAGTATCAGGCATAGTTGGTTGCACCTATCCATAAAACGTGGATTTGGGATCCTAAGAGGACATGCTCAACCACCAATTTAGTCGGTTGTCGACCCACTCAACCGACAATGTGAGGTTTACGATGGCACCACATGTTCCAACAATACATAACAATGGGTTTCTTCAACCACTCACCTTTGAATAAAATTATGGGTGCTACCATTGTCAATAAATACAATCACTTTGTGGTGCTTGATGTAACCAATCAAATTCAATGTTTTGGGTGCTAAGAAACATGATAAGGCATAGAGATAAATTTACAGTTTCTTGCAAGGAGCTTGCAATATGTTTTCCTTTTCCATGAGAGGGGTGGCATAGTCCAATTTTGGTTGAGGAGTGTCTTTAGTTGATATGTCCTTTGACTGATCTTATGGGGATACATCCATTTGAAATAATTTATGTTCTTTACATTTATACCCTTTGAAAGATCACTCATCACAATTATAGCAAAGTTTGAGGCATTGGCATTTTTCCATCTCTTCCTAAGATAACTTGTGGATTCTCACTTGCTAAGTTGGAGGGGTAGGTGTAGTTTCCACAATGAGGGTTGTGTAATGAAGGTCTATTGGTTTGGTCATTGATTACCATCTTATTATTTTTTATCTCTTTCACAAGCTTCCCACCATGTTTGTGGGCATTTATTCATGGCATGTGCTCTAATTTCCTCCTTGATACCAATGATGAAACATTCTTTAAAAAATGAATTAGATAGGCCCTCTCCACATATTACCAATTGCTCAAAGGTGACAATATACTCAATAACTATGCTCATTTGGTGTAATTTTATTAGTCATCCCAAATAATGACTGTGACATTCAAAATGAGCATAAAGGACCTTCACAAACTGGGTTCGAGCAATGTAGCCTCCATAAGCTTTCTTATACCATTGCCACCATTACCAAGATTTTGAATCCAAATATAAGACCCCCACTTTTAGTTTCTATAGGTCATCAATAATTCCATGGAGAGAGAAATAGTGTTCCATTTGGGTGACCCAACTCGAGGGATTCAAACCATTAATTTTTTTCATATCTACCTTGTGAAAACGATGCCACAAATTGTGATCCTAAAAGTGTGGGTAGGGGGGTATCTAGAAAGAGGATGTGAGTTTCCTTCACTTTGTTTGTTGGGGATTCCTCCTTGGTTGGATCAATGCGTGGAATTGATATCTGGATAACCAAGCAACTACATAATTCCAACACCCAACATTGGGTGTCCATCTTCCCAGACAAATATTTTACCGAAGAATCAATGGAAGACTTCAAGTTGTTGGTGCTTCTTGGGAAGGTCATGGTTTTGGTTCTCTGTGTTTTCCATGTTTCCATTATGGACCATAGGATCACTAAGATTTCATCGAAGTGTTATTCCCAACTTATCTCGCTATGATTGGTAGTTTGCAAGGAGTCTTTTCAAATATACTATGAACATTGTACTGCTAGGTCCACACAAAAAGGGTTACTGGATAGGTAGACTCATCTAATCAACATGATGCAAGGAAATTTTTGAGATAGGTCTCCCACAATGGTGTCAGCAGAAGCCAAACTTTTCTTTGTAAAACGCAGGTGGGAGTAATACTTCCTATTGAATATTACCACATTGATAGAATTTCTAAATTCTTTTTGGATGCAAAGATGTAGGAATTTTGGTGGTCGACTATAGAGGCTAGGGTTTGTAGGGTCCTAATGGTAGAAGAGTGTTAAGTTCTATATCTCTTTGATATGTCCAAGGCTTTCCAACAATAGTGCTCAACAAAATATTTAATGACACCAACTAAGGAGGATAGATTGTACCCTTAGCCATACTACATGATACCCTCGTATGTGAGAGTCATCTCCCCAAGTATTATTGTTAGTGTATTATGGAAATAAAATGGCTTTTGGTTTATTTAAGGTTGGTTTCATGTGTGCCTAAAGGGATTCTGATATACTTGAGGGTACCTGGAAGACAATTTTGTATACAGGTGTTGTTTGATTCAATACTACTCAAAGGGATACTGATATAGGTTACAAGGGTGTCCAACCATGTGACACAAATTGTATTTTGTATGTGTATTCTTCCATGATCGTAGTTTTACCCACCAAAAAATAGATCTCTGTGTTATTTAAAGATGTAGAAACACATCTCTAGCCTAAAAAAAATCTGCTAAATTCTAGAAGCATGTTAACTTAGGAGAGAAATCCGATACTACTTGTAGTATTCCTTAACCCTTAAACTTTAAACACAAACTAGGTATACAAAGAATATAATTGCATAAAACTAGATACAAGAGACAAATAAGATGAAATATGCTAAATATACCCTTGTATTATGATAATTAGAAGAAAGAAAACAATGTTCACTTGCCTCTTAAGGTGGGGCGACCTGTCACTAAGCAAAGCTCCAAATACAACAATACAAAACAAGACATTCCATAGCCTCCTATTCTCTTTAAACGGATTCTCAATAGAAAAATCCTAACTACTTGTGGTCCCATCGTTCATGAGTATCACTGCCTAGTGGGCCCTATAAAGTGGACCCTTTTATAGTAAATAATTATCCAGTACTATTTAATGGGTCTTATTCAAAGAGGATGGACACATACATCAATTGACAAACTATTAGGTAGCCTAAAGTAGGGGAATCTAACACATACACGTGGCTAGTGAAATATTATTGAATGTCAAGGCATTGCAATGGTGAAATCACCTTGGAATACAATTAGAATGGTATTCACATTTTGCAATATGTGTACCTACTACATGTAGTACCACATTTTTGGAAAAATACTAAGAGACATGATCTTGAATGTCATGAAAAACATGATTGGTTCATCGTGGGTGTTGAATTTGAAATCAGGAATTGGGTGAATGAACCTAGCTTAACAATCTTTGTTTAATTGATTCTTGTGGGGCTGTTTGTAGAAACACTATAAAGTTCTTCATAATTTCATGCATTTTCTTCTTGGTTGGTGTATGTCCATGCTTTCTAGATCTGCTTGATGTGGTAAGATCGACAATAAACCATTTTAATGGGATGTATTTTTGTTTAAAGGTGTCAACTTTTTTGTGTAGAAATGATTATACATTGAAACATCCCGAAACGTGGAGGATTTAACATAAGAATTGACCAGATGGTTGTTACAACTCCCACAAAAAACACCTTCGATGTAACACGTATATCTTTTAATTTATATCAAGGATCAATATTAGAGAATATTGGATCCATTCATCTAACCCCATATCAACTTGCTAATGATTTTGTGTGGTTAAGTTCATTCTCTATGTTGAGGATCCATTTGTCTAACCCCATATCAACTTGCTAATGATTTTGTGTGGTTAAGTTTGTTCTGTATGTTCAATGTGAACTCTAAGTTGAGTAATTAGTTTTGAACTATCTTCATGTTTACTCTTAGGTCTTACTTATGTTACTAATCCATTGGTTCAAATGAGTGTAAGCAGTACTACATGGAAAAATATGCACCTAGTATGATATGTTTATCGTTTTTGAAGGTCAAACTTCAATAGGAAAAAATTACTCCGAGTCTTGTAATTTTATTTGAGTTACCATGAATACTTTTGTTAGTGATCCTATCATAATGGTGATACTACGACAGATTTTTGCGACAACCAACCCAAACTCATGGTTAGCTTAAACAAATACCTAATCCCTTACTCAAAATTCTTGAAAAATATCACCCAAAATCCTATGAGTATCCTAAATGTACTAAATATGGACATAAGGTGTGTGTGTGTGTGTGTGTGTAGTGTTGGAAACAAGGCCAAGTGGGCTAGTTCAAATGGTTTAAATGAACTGTTTCAAGGCATAGGTCACCATGAGGTCTTTAGTTCTAGTTTGGATGAGGTTCAAGTCGCCTTGAGTTTGTTGTGTTATTGTTTGTTATTGTGGCTACTAGTTGAGATACCATCCATATGTATGGTCTAGGAAAGAGGAGGGGGTCATGTAAGGTTTTTATTGGAATATGTGTGTGTGAGTGTGTGTGTGAGTGTGTGTGTGTTCTCTTATAATAATGGTCTTCGAAAATATAGATTAAAATAAGAATTTTTCTATGCTAGATTGTCATTAGAGTAGGCTACCAACCAAACTAAGAAGTTTTTAATATCCTTAATTACAAATATATCTTCAAACTATTAACATAATTTTTCCACGTGCTAGCCTAACTGAGAGAATATGTACTATAGATAAAAAGTATTAAATAAAGCTACCCATGAAATTATTTTTCATCTACTTCAATGACGTGCTTACTTGAGATTGTGTCAACCATATTGATCTCAACATAGCTACCAAAATGACTAGAACCCTTTAGAGTTGTCTTTTCTCAGAGGTCACATTTAATAGCTATTTTTACCCATGTTTCAAAAAGTCATGTTGCTGTTGGAAACCTAATCCATTAAGGTTATGGTATTCCTCACTTGAGAAGGAATATGAAAAGAAAAATGATATGAACCATCATTGGGAGTCCAAGAGACCTCTTGGAAGATGAATCCAAAGGTCGAGCTCATGTATTTATATATGTATCATATTAATAAAATGCAATCCATGCTTCTCTCCATTTGTGTATTCTAACAGTGGTATTAGAGTGCCTTGGTTCTTAGGCCTAAAATACGTTATGGTAGTTGTCCATAGCAAGTTAATTCTAGAAATTTCATTTATTTTCACGCATAGAAATGTCTATCTGTTTGTCTCTTTGCAGGCTTGTCATCTCTAATTATTCCCTACGCCCCTCTGCATTACTTTATCTCAAGTCTGTCCATATGCCTCTACGAGTATAAACACCTTTGGTTATTCCATATATGAGTTAGTCTTCCTCAACACCATTCATGCACACTTTTGTGTTAGATCTACATAACTTTCCCTTTGCTCGATTCATTGTGTGTTAGTCTTCCATCCTCTGTTGATTGTCTCTCTGGTCGATTCTTTGTGCCCGTAAATATTCCATTTTCTTCATCTGGTCTGAATACACCTAGCTTGTCTTTGAATGCACCTTCATTCCATCATCCTTTTCATCTCCCACATTGCTACAATCACCAATAATTTATTAGGGTTTTAAAAATCGACTTTCCATGTCGGATGTGATACTCAACCTTCTTTTGTTGCAATTTTTCCTTTGCGGGATCAAGTCTCTTGGCATTTCTTTGACCTTGAATTCCATCGACATCAACACCATCAAGACCTCATTGCTCTACATTTCTAGTGCCAAGCTTCTTTCCCTCCAAGGAGACAGGAAAGAGCTTCAGTAGGTTATTCAAGTATGGCGATCCAAGTCTGGTGTGACCTTTGATTTTTCCACGCCATTGGGTGGTTATTTTTTCTCCTACATGTTGATTTTTTCTTGCCATTGAGTCATATCAATCAGAAGATTGGTCTATATGGAATCTCCATCAAGAAACTATTGTCCATAAATTTTAAAATTTGGTTACTCCACGTGATATTGTAATTCTAGTCTGAGCATTTCATGAGGTTTATTTCACATGTTTGAATCATTGCAAACAAGTGTTCTTTTGGTGCAAAGGGAAGTCATGGGAAGGCCTAGTCTAAAAAGTCTGCTATAGTCCATATTTTGCTTGAGAATCGTTGTTTCAAGGGGTGGTTTGATCATTTATGGTATTATAGTTTCTGAGAAAACAAGATGGGTGATGAGTATATGGCTGTGCAACAAAGGCTATGCTTGTTGGTTGCTCATTTAATGCCTTCCATCCCAAGTCATGACTAAATCATACAATGTTGGTGCTCAATTAATGGTGTTGGCACTCATTTAATGCCTTCCATCCCAAGCCACGACTAAAGCATACAATGCTGGAATGAAAACCTATGCAATATCACTTGGCATCTAAATCAGTAAGATTTTTCCATTGATTTCAGTGTGTTGAGAAGCATTGTTTTCGTTGTTGTTAAAACCCAGTTCTGTGGATCTATGTTCCTAGTTTCATGGATCTCTATGCCTAGTTACTATGCATGCTAGTTTAAACACTCTGAGATATGGTGGCAGATTTTTTATTGTATTTGACAACCATGTGATAACGAGCTCAATGGTTTGTGAAATCATTTTGTGTTGGGCAACATTGTTTGATAGGTAGTCAATTTTATGTGGTTGTTGGAAGTTTTTTTTATGGGTTGGTTTTTTAATAACGTGTTTGAACTAATGTGAAGTTATCAACATTTCAACTTCTATTTTGTCTACTCTATTGTAGAAACCCTACCCGGGGTTTGTTTTGTTCATACAGTAGAATCTCTACATCGAGGGTTTTGGATAGAATAAATCTTCCATTTAAATAGTTCTTCATTCACCTCACCATTACCAGTAGCAAAGAATCAATAGTGTATTGAATGGAGATTACATAACTAAAGCAAATTGTTGAAGTATTCATCACTGTGCTCTGCTTCCTAAACCATGTAAAACTGTCTTTTTGCAAGTTGAATTACACTGTAAATGGGTGCATTTTCAGTACAGGCCGATGCCCTTCATTTGCTAAGTTTGCATTGTAGAGTTTGATTGTTAAAGGGTGGAGTTTCAAGAAACCCTTAGAGGTCTTAGACAATATTTAAATGGCTCAAATCAACGAATTATTATATTTTGTGAACACTCTAATACTCTCTACTGTCGACAATATGGTCACAACTGACAACACAAATCTTCAATCTATTCTAACTTGTTTTAAAATTTCACAAGCCAAAGTAGAACTGCTTCAAAATCAGACTCACCTTCTTCATGATCAACTTTAGTGAAATAATCTTCAACATTATGAACTGATTCTTGCCCATAACAACTCTCTTTTTGATGATGATGATAAATATCAATCGCTAGTGTAGGAGCAACTTAGTGAGCCAACTTCATATACAAGTGTATATGAAGATGAAGTTGTGCATGAACAAGTTTAACTCTCTCTTTCCATGCCAATCATCAAACCTTGGGAAGAAATTAGAGACAATAAACACAAAATAAGTATCGGATATGAAAAGGAAGTTACCTTTCATATTCCATATTATACCAAACCAATCCAGTTCCATAGTGTTGGATTTCTTCAAGAAAATTCATATTCAGTTGCTCCAGTTCAAGATCAGATTCCTAAATGCCAACATTGTCATCGAGTTGGCCATATGGAGGATTGGTGTTTTGATCTTCATCCTTGTGAGCATTGTGGAAAGAATAATCATCCTTCAGATAGATGTCCCAAACACAACAAATATGCAAGAGTAAAGAACCACTATGGGTGGATCACTTCTTGGCAATGGTCATCAATAACCAAGAAACTATATCAGTGGTACCGAAGAATTCATTATTGAGTATTGACACATCTTGCAATGGATTTTTTTTTATCTTCTCACCTCGAACTTCACAAGGGAGAATAATATCAGTGATTGATAGTCATGCTTCAAGTTTCAAAGTTCTATCAATCAAACAAGATCACGCAAGCCAACATCAAAACCATCAACATGATTTGGTTTATGGTTTTCCTTAAACCTCCATTTAGTAGAAGACATCAACTTTTTCTAGACAATAATTTGTGGTCATCTTTAAACCTCCATTTGAAAGAATTTCCAGTTAGTAGAAGACATCAACTTCTGGCTAAATTAGGAAAATTTTTGGAAACCATTGATCCTTAGAGCCAAGTTCCAGGGTTTTTGGTCTTCCTTAAACCGCCACCTCCATTTAGTAGAATACATCAGATTATGTTATCCATTTGGTTTGTGGTCATCCCAAAACCACCAGATTCAGAGAACACATTCATCCATCAACAAGTGTCTACTTCCATATTTCAACTCTCTTCTTGGACTCACATACACCCCTTCGGATTAAGACGAGGAACGTTGGAAAGCTAATATGTTAGGGCTATGGTATTCCTCACATGAGAAGGAATATGAAAATACAAGTGATATGAACCGTCATCAAGAGTCCAAGAGACCTCTTGGAATATGAATCCAAAGGTCAAGCTCATGTATTTATACATGTATCATATTAATAAAATGTGTTCCACGTTTATCTCCATCTTCGTGTTCATTTTAGAAGCTGCCAATATGACCCTTTTTTTTCTAGGTAGTTTTGTGACATTTTGAATCTTCTTAGTTATAAAGTACCGATTTATTTATTTTTAATTTATAATGTTGTTTTTCTTGTTTTTTCACCTAAAATTTGACATTTTAGACCTCAAATTCAATATATTTGTAACACTACTGATTTTCTTAACATATTAACTCATCAAAACTATATAGAGATTTAGGAAAGCTTCTCTCCAATCTTTTTAAGCATAGAAATAAAATGTTATAGAAAACCAATTAATTCCTTATCATTTTTATTAAGGTTGGATAGACCAAAGTTGGCTTCAAATGATGGTAACAATCACCATCATCATGTCATTATTATTATTATTATTTTGTGTAATGCATTTCTCAGAGAAACCCATCAAGCACTTTCCCTCATTCCAAGGATGGTACCTAGGGTAAATTGGATTCTATAGAAGCTCGAAACTTTGTCAACAATATATTCATTAAGAGATCAACATGTCACTTGTGGGAATTGAACCCGGGTAGGGTGGATAACACTCCTCTCAACTGCCCAACCTAGACCCTATTGACATTTTTAATTCATTTATAATGCCATACATTTTAAATAAAAACAAAAAAATGATTTTCAACTCTTTTTCGCTTTACTTCAATGCATATCTCATAGATATAGCTAAATAATATTAATTTTAAAAAATAGCAAAAAAATATACATTTAAATCTGTATAATGAAAAACATATACATTTTAGAATTTATTGTTTATAATACTATGTCTAATAAAACATTTTAATGTTCAAAATTGGAAAGAATAAGAAAAAGTAATCATATTTTTTAACATATTTTTATAGATTTCATCTATAAAATGACAATATTTAATATTATTTTCTTTGAAGTAATGGTTCACATGAAAATCGAAGAAAAAAAATAAACCAAATAATATGGTAAAGAACACTTAGAAACATTGATTGTGAAACAATAATATATAAATCTCAACATCCAAAACATTATAAATATAACTCATTGATAGTATGTTAAATTGAACATTTTCTTCAATGACATCTTAAAATTAATCAATAATATATAATATGTCAAATTCATCTTTTAAAAAAAGTACATATTCAATTTCAGGAGCTTGACTTTGTTCTTGGACATCATTTCGTACTTCCATTGGATTCTCTATGTTTGCAAGTTGTCTAAAGTGATCATTTCCAACAAGCCTTTCAATGGTGGTTGAGGCCCCTTTGACATTTTCACAACATATGTTGTACTA